>OVBE01006787.1:0-16173 GCA_900406425.1 Iberis pinnata | reverse complement strand
AAAAAAAAAAAAAAAAAAAAAAAAACGTTTAAAATGTTAGAAACTTTATAATCTTTTCTTTTACAAACAAATTTATAGTTAAAAATGTGATTTTTCTTAATTTAAACGATTAAAATGATGAGAATAAAAAAAATACTTTTTTAATCGAGAAACCTCAAAAATAAAATAAAATAAAATAAAAAAGCGCGTTTGTGACTTGTAATCTCAATCTCTTCTTCCTCTTTCTCAATCTTTCACATTTCTTCTCTCAAATTCTCGACCCATAAGCAAAATCATCAAAACCTTTCTCTAATTCATCAGCTATGTCATACGATTACCTCTTCAAGTACATAATCATCGGAGACACAGGTGATTTGATTATTAACCTCATCAATCACCGATCATTCAATTTTCAAAAATTCCCAAATTTTTTATTTCGTATCGATTTTGATTTAAATTTTTCGTTTCAGGTGTGGGGAAATCATGTTTACTTTTGCAATTTACTGATAAGAGATTTCAACCAGTTCATGATCTCACCATTGGTGTTGAATTTGGTGCTCGAATGGTTACTGTTGATGGTCGACCTATTAAGCTTCAAATTTGGGATACTGTACGATTCTATCTCTCTTGATTTTATCTTCTCTAATTAGGTTTTAAGAACTTATCACCATTTAGTGAATTAGGATTGTTTTACTTGTGATTTAAAAAGGTTAATTTTTTATTTTGTAAAGTTAGAATCTTTTCCTCTGTATTAATCTCTAATTGAATTGTGAGTTCACAAGCACATTGGTGATTTTTTTTGTTTTGTGGTTTCTTTTGTGATTCTTATTGTATGTGTTTCATTGTTTTACTCTAATGTTGATGTTTGGTTTTTTGTGGTTTATAGTTCAAGTTTTGTTTTGTTATGTAGTTTTATAGGGTGGGCATTCGGTTTATTCGGTTTTTTGTGCTGAAATGAACCGAATAAAAGTTCGGTTCGGTTTTTTCATTTTTTTAGTTCGGTTTATTCGCTTCGAAAATCTTAATTTCCTTTAAATTTTGGCTAATTTTCGGTTAATTTCAGCTGGTTTGGTTTGGTTCGGTTAATATACTGTAAAATAAAATTGTTGCCGAACCGAATAAAAGTTCGGTTTGGTTCGGCATTCGGTTTGTTTGGTTCGGTTTTTCATTTTTATAGTTCAGTTTATTCGGTTCGAAGATCTTAATTCCGGTTAAATTTTGGCTAATTTTCGGTTAATTTCAGCTTGTTCGGTTAATATACTGTAAAATAAAATTGTTGCCGAACTGAAAACCGAAAAAAATGAAAAAGCTGCCGTATTAAACCGAAATAACCAAATAAACCTAACTAAATTCAATTCGGTTCGGTTTAAATGTCCATCCCTGTAGTTTTATGATTTAACCCAAGTTGTGTAATGTTTATAGGCTGGACAAGAGTCTTTTAGATCCATCACTAGATCATACTACAGAGGAGCAGCTGGAGCTTTACTGGTTTACGACATCACTAGGTTCAATACTCTTTTCATTGACTATAGAATATAGCTCGAAGCTTGAATATCTTATCGTGTTTTTGTGCTCTGAAAACTTAAAAGTGTTTTGTTGTTTTGCCTTTAGGAGAGAGACATTTAACCATTTAGCAAGCTGGTTAGAGGATGCTAGACAACATGCGAATCCTAACATGAGTATAATGTTGATTGGTAACAAATGTGATCTTGCTCAGAAGAGAGCTGTTAGTAAAGAAGAAGGAGAACAGTTTGCTAAAGAACATGGACTTTTGTTCTTAGAAGCATCTGCAAGAACAGCTCAAAATGTTGAAGAGGTAAACATTACTTAGAAATCTTTGGATGAATCGTCTTCGATTTGATGGATTTAAAATACTTAATATCGCATATATATCGACAGGCGTTCATAAAGACTGCAGCAAAAATCCTCCAGAACATTCAGGATGGTGTCTTCGATGTATCCAACGAGGTAATTGATAGAATCTTCGAGTGTTTTAATCTCGGGGGCTCTTTTTTGTGGGTGAATAGGGGTGGGCATTCGGGTCCGGCTTCGGTTCGGGTAATTCGGTTTTCAGGTTTTTTCGGGTCCGACTAGATAGAACCCAAATAAGAACCGAGTAGATTTCGGTTCGGGTCTATTCGGGTTCAGGTCGGGTTTTGTTCGTTGACCAAAAACCGATATGAAACCTAATATTTTTTTTTGTTCGGGTTTTTTTGGGTAACATGGATAATTCGGTTAATTTGGGTCCAAACCCCAACTAAAACTCGAATTACCCAAACCAAAAAACCCGAAATACAACCAAAAACCCAAATACCGTGATAAAAATTACTTATATATATAATATATAGACATTTAGGTTTTGGTGTTTTGGTTCGGGTCCAGTTCGGTTCGGATACCCATACTAAAGAAATTATAAAACTCATTCGAGTTATTTGAAAAAAACGGTTTGGTTTCGGTTCTGGGTTAGGTTTCGGGTAAAATGCCCAGTCCTAGTGAATCTTATCGCTTGAATGTGTTACAATCTGATTCAATTCCTATTTGGTTTCTCTTTGGATTTTGCAGTCATCAGGCATTAAAGTTGGTTATGGACGTCCACAAGGTGCAGCTGGAGGAAGAGATGGTGCAGTCACTCAGGGAGGTGGATGTTGTGGTTAAAAGAGATTGTGGTCACATCTAATGTAAACTGGTGATTCAGAAACTACTCTTTTGTTTTTCATTAATCTCTGCAAATAGATACACCAGAGTGTATAGTTATTTTTGTTCTTTAACAATGGTGCATTTGAGAATGCACAAGCCTGATCTTTATAAAAACCAACAGGCATTTGACTTCTTTAAATCAATTTGTTGCATTGTTTGTTTTAAATAACAAAGTCATTTGGATTTCGGTTCGAATAATTCGAGTGCTTCGTCATGTTATTTTTATACTAAAATTCGACATGAAACCGATATTTTTTTCGGTTTGAATTATTTTGGGGTTTGTGGTTTGGATAATTCAGGTAATCCGGTCCGAAGTCTAACTAAAACCTGAATTACTTGAAAAAACTCCGAATTGAAACCAAAAGATCGAATTACCAGATAAAAACTACCTATATATAAGAAACACAATTCAATTCGGATCCACTTCGAATATCCAAACTAAAAAATTCTAAAAAAAAATATTCAGATTATTTGCGAGTATGGTTCAATATTGGTTTGAAAATTTTCAATTCGGTTTTGGTTTCAAGTAAAATGTTTAGCCCTAAACAAAACTCTCAGGTTTTAAAGCAATTTGGAAACAGAGTAGTAAGTAACCAATTTAAGTTTGCTCTTATGGTAAGCCACTTTATTCATCTAAAGATTGATTAAAAAGCAGATCCTAATAAGCAAACAGAAGTAGAAAACTAAGGAGCCATGGTGATCATCATCTTTCTTGCTCTTAGTGTCTCTGTGCGGTTTAACGTCGATTAGGCCCTGTCCCTTGCTGAAGTCGCAGAGTATTGTATTTGCGCGTTACTAACATCAGTCTTGGATCATCTTCTGGTATTTCACGTTCCTATGATTCACACAAAACAAAAGCCAAAAAACCCATCAAGAACTATTGGAGATTGTGCTCTGTTCTAAAGAGGTTCTTTAAATTCTTACTTTCAATCCTTTGTAATAAGCTTCAACAGCAGGTAGTGTAGGTGTAATGTTTCGAGCTTGCATTAGATCCCATATCATGTTAGCAACTGTGTATCCACCAGTCTGACCAAAAAAAAAAAGGAAAGTTTTGTTAATCGCTAATCGGTATTGCTGGTCGACCTGATATTAACAGGACCTAAGCCAACTCTTTAAAGCAAAAGATGTTTTCATCCGCTTTGGAAGAATTTCTTACCTTTTCGCCAGCGGCTTTGAGTAGCAGATTGCTTCCAGTTCTTGGATCTAAGAAGTAGTTGCGATCGTTCATCTTGACCTGTATTTACGAATACAATGGAATCAGTTTTGCAGATTAGCCACTAGCCTTAAACTCGGTTCGGTTTTAGTTTAAGCTTATGATCATTTTACCAGAGTGTCTTGAGCAATCTGCATTCCTTCATTGGTGTAATCTGTCATGGCTCCTTCTACAAGTGTCTATGGGCAGCAAAACATAAACAGGTCACTAAGCTATATAGGAGATAAGACTAAGCCTTAGATTTGTTCATTTGTTGGGTTTTACGATGTGGAATCGAGAAGATTTGTTACCGTGAAGAGTTCGATTGCAGGAGTTTTGTCTGAGCTCATGTAATCATCAAACCATTTTAGACCATTTTTTAAGTCTTTCGCGTGTAGATAGCACCTGCGCAGATGTAAAATCGAAGAAAAACACAAGATAAGTAATGCTTTGATGCCTCTTAAACCAATGACAATGCCAAATGTCTTAACATCTCTAAATGCAAATTTGTATTTATAGTGAATGCTCAATTGTACCTCATAATTTGTAGGACACAGTAAGTATCAGTGTCTTTTCCATCTTTCTTAATCATATCAACAAGAGCTTCCATTGCCTGCAATGGAGAATCACTAGTCATATACAAAGAACATAACCTTCTCTCAAAGATACGAATAGGGGTGGACATTCAGTTTTTCCGGTTCGAGTTATTCGGTTTTCGGTTTTTTTTCTGGGTTTTTTTGGGTACCGAATTGAACCGAATAAAAGTTCAGATCGGTTTGGTTCGGCATTCGGTTTGGTTTTTCATTTTAATAGTTCGGTTTATTCGGTTCAAAATCTTAATTTCGGTTAAATTTTGGCTAATTTACGGTATATTTACGGTTTTTTCATTTTATTCGATTAATTTTAGGTAGTACAGTTCGGTTAATAGTATATAAAATAAAACTGTTGCCAAACCAAACCGAAAATCGAACTAAAATAAAAAAAAGTTGCCGAATTAAACCAAATAAACCGAACCGAATTAACCGAACTAAATTTGGTTCGGTTTGGTTTATTCGGTTTAAATGCCCAGCCCTAGATAAAGAGAATATTCTTACTTGTACATCTTTTAGATCAGCAAGAGCACCGAATGCTACATGGTACACAGTCAAATTCCTCTGTAGAAACCTGCTCCTATAAGCATATTCAGCTGTTGGAACATTGTAGAGCTCTTCTTCAGAGATGTTAAACATCATATCTTCTGCACTTTTCCTTGATGAGTCAACTGATGACCAGCCTTTTGACTGCTCCACAAACTCAAGAATTTTTGTAGACAGATTATCTGGTCTAGGCTGTTTGTTTAAGTGAGCGGTTATGAGTCCTGCGTAGCAGAACTGGTTCAAACCAACACCAGCAGCAGTCATATCTCGAACTATCGCATACCTAACAGTCAGTTATAACAGAGAAAACATGTATAAGAACTATTTTAAAGGAAAATACATTCGAATTCTATGTCACTACATAAGACTAAGAGTATCTTACACATAATCTAATTGGCCAGAAACCGCACAAGCATTGAGCAAGCAGACAAAAGTTTGTCCATTTGGTTTTACTTCATATCTCTTCATCTCATCAAAGACCTTACAACAAGACACAAAACCGAAAAAGTTTGTATACGAGTGTAAGTTAGTTAAGCAATATAGGTATCCTAAACGGAAGATAACATACTCGAATCGCTTCTTTTCCATTCTTGCATTTACCACATGTTGAAATCAAGAAGTTGTACAAGTTCACCTACAAAGAACAAACACATACTAAAGTTTAGTATGGGCAAATTAACCGGAACCGAAAGAACCTAACCGAACCCAAAAAGGGATTTGGTTCTGGATACTTAATACTATCCGATTGGATCTTTTATAAATTATGTATCGGTTCAGTTTGGTTCCTATCCGAGAACGAACAGGTATCCAAATAACCAAACATACATTTTAAGTTTTTATTCTGGTAGTTTGGATACTTCGGTTCTTTTGGATAGTTTGGGTATGTTTATCCGATCCAAGGGGATCCGAATATGTTTTGGTTCTTTAATGGTTCCTAAATTTATCATCGGAACTCAACCGAACCGAACCGAAAAAAGTATGGTTCCTATACGGTCTTAAACCTCTATATCCGAACTACCTAATATCCAAAAGAACCGAACCGAATATCCAAATGCTTAGCCCTATACTAAACTATCGAAAAAACCGAAACAGAAGGAACAAAGATATACATACATCTGGAGCAATTCCCATAGCTTTCATCTCTTCACGGAAGAAGAAAGCATCATTTAATCTAGCTCCTTTCATAACTCCAACAACAAATGAATGGAAAATTTCACCATTAGGTTTTACACCATCTAATTTCATATCATCATAAACATCTCTCAACAAGTAATGCCTACACAACAACAACAATTTCTCAATTTCAAACCACATTCATAATTGAACTTATTCAACAACAAACTAAATCAAACCTTCTTTGAGCTGTTACAGAGTTTACTACTGTATTGTATTCAAAGAGATCATTAGCGTAATCTCTCTTTGTAACCTCTTTAGGTATTGAAGTACAGTAACGCCGAGTAAGTAAAGCTTGAATTAGAGATCGATTCCTTCCTAAAGTTTAATCAAAAGTTTAAACATTTATATAGATTTGTAACTAAGAAATGAAGAAATAGATGAAATTGGGATCTAACCATAGATGGATTGAATGAGGAACTTCATAGCTTACAATAAAGCTTCGATTTTTAGGTTTGGGATTGAAAAAGGAATCAAATTTAGATTTAGGGATTGAGATTTCTGAGATTGAAGGAAGCTTTTTAACTCAGAGGTTCGCCGTCGGAGAGTGATGATACATATTTCAATCTATGTCACAGGGTTTAAAGGTTAAACCTAAACCGGAAAATAAAATCGAATTTGAACCATGGTTTCGTATTGAACCGGTTTTTGTGGGCTGATTTTTTTTATGGGCTCTTAGATGGGTTATTGAACTCAATTTGCAAAATTATTAACCTCAAACCATATTGAACTTTTGGGAATTCTATTTTTTTTTTTTTTCATTGCAAATTTCCCTTTTTTTTGGTAGATTTCGCATGTCTAACTGATAATTTTAGAGGTATATTCAAACAAACATTTTATATAATTTAAAGTTATTTGATTTTTAGTGAGTTTTTATGTTATTTTAGGTGTATTAGAAAATCTATCTGATTTATTTTAAAAAATTTTACAACTCCACATAAGGATTTGAGATTTTGTATTTTTAACTAAGAAAATCCATCGAAATACCATCTAATCGCCGTAATCCATTACTTAAAATATTTTTAATAACAATGGATTTCATGAGACTTATTAAAATCACTAATTCAATAATCATAGATTTTGTGAGACATTTTAAATTTTTTGTTTGAATAATAATAAATTTATCAATTTAATACAAATCTTTCCAAATTCAACGTTCAATACATCCTCTTACTCTAATCATATCTAGTTTTAGGAGGATCGGTTTGACTTCAATCACGCATTCAAGATGAAACAAATATTTCATAATTTTTGGTAAAAAAAAGTTTGTTTTCATTTTGTTGTATTATCTTTTTTGTTTCTATCAATATATTGTGGAAAAAAATACATCCTCTTACTATTTATTTAGATTATATTTTCATATTGATATATTAAAGAGTAATTTTATTCTTTAAATGTTTAAGATATTTTTTACTTACCCAAAGATAAGAGAGGAATTTAAAACTTGTGTACTCCCAACTATTTATATGTCGGAAGATCACGTGATGACAACTAATATAATGCAAATTATTGACCAAGAAAAACTTTATTTAATCAAAGCTTAAAATAATTTGTTGTAACGAATTTTAAACACTTTATTTCATCAAGTCTCGTGATATTTCAGAATTGATGGAAAACATAGATGCTTCTAGGATTCTCTAGTGACATAAAAGAACCTATTTTTGATTAAAAATGCGTAAATTAAAAAGTTTAAATTATATATCAAATTTTATTTTTTAATTAATAAATTAAAATAATTTGACCAACAAAAAAATATTTAGTAGAATTTGAAAAGATATATTAATTTAATAAATGTAAATTGTGCATAGAAAATCGTCAAAATTTAATAAAATAGAATAATTTTTTTTTCTAAAATATCTTATAAAATGGGAGAGAGAGTATATCTTATAAAATGAAAGTTCAAAAAGTTAATTATTGTTAATTGATTAAAGGCTGACTCCATATATTTCACCATATTTTAATTTAGTGTTAAGTAGTTGTGTTTTTTGTATTATAGAGATTTTTCGCAAAATAGTATAGAAAGATTTTATATTGCCATTTCATTAAGACCAAAGTTTGAGTCAAACTATTTATTATTAAAATGTAAAAAAATTTTCCCTAATAAAGATTTGACTACGAAATCAATATATTATTATATAGAGATCAAAATTTAACAAAAATACTATTGTCATCCAATACTAGGATAAAAAAAAACACCATAAAAAAGATGGAAGCTTATCTCTAAAATTAAAATAGTCTTATGTGCTCATAAAGCTAAATAGAATATATTTTGTTTACAATCAATGTTGTTATGGTAAACTATATAAACCTTAAATAGAATTTTCTTTTATATATATATATATATATATTACTCTAATGCTTTTTATGCCGAACAATATGCAACATTTAACATACCTATTCCAATGTAAATCGAATTTGTGATCTCCTATATTCTTATATTTTCAGGATCTATGGGTTTAACTAGGGCTGTGAATTCGGTTCGGGTCGGTTTTTTATTTTCGGTTTATTCGGTTTGGTTTTTGTTTTTGAAGTTAGGTTTATTCGATAATTATTAGTTAAATTTTGGTTATTTTTCGGTTTGTTCGATTTATTCAGTTCGGTTTTTTCGGTTTTTCAAAAAAATAAAAATAAAAATAAACCGATCGGTTATCGGTTCGGTTTAGTTACCGAAATTGAAATTTTTTTGTGCCGTTCGATCGAAATGTAATTCGGTTTGGTTCGGTTTGAAAAATCTCGGTTCGGTTCGGAAAATTTGGTTCGGTTTATATTTCCATCCCTAGGTTTAACCACTATAACTCATCCTTGGTAACATTTAACACCTTAGTGTTTTTTATATTTCATTACCAACAAAATTCTTTGGAAAAATTGCACCATGAGAGAGATGTAGACTAATCAACATTAAGCATTTTATCTAATTTTATTTTTATTATTATTTGTTTGTTACCTACTAAGACAATATATCCCAAAAAAGAGTTACATTACAAAAGTCTTGTAATAACTAGGTTGCTAAAAATTGACATAGTAATTAAATTACATGTTAGTTGAGCTAATTAACAAACCAAATCAAGAAACATGATTTTAATCTCCTAAAGGCCCACAAAGCCAACAATTCAATTTATTTCCTTCACGTCATAACTATAAAGAATATTGCATAAAAAATTTCAACCACTTTAAAAAAGTTTGGTGAGACCAACACACAATCTATTAAATGGATTTGGTTAAATTTTTTTTTTTTTTTTTTAAAGATCAACAAAATTCAAAAAACCTTTTTCTTTCTTACTTCTTCTTCTTTATTTCTTTGTGATTACAACTATATAAGATCAAGAAGAGAAGAAACTGTGCAAATGGTTAAAGATCACGTCTACACATTGGACAAGATCCACGTTTTAGGAGCCAATTGTCTATACATGGTAAATGAAACATGTGATGACAATGTGGCAAGCTTCTTACTGTTTCACCAAGTTGAAAATCCTGAAAAAAATTTATACAAAATCAAGAAGTTTGAACTTGTGTTACAATCCAATATTTAGTGATTTATAAAAAATTTTAGAATTATGGACTTTCAACTCAAAACTATTTTATAATATAAATTATTACATATCTTTTATATATTTGTGCCGAAAAGAACAAGAAACATGATTATTTAAAATAACAAATAGGGGTGGACATTTAAACCAAATTGAATAAACCGAACCGAATTTAGTTCGGTTAATTATGTATTTCGATTCAAAACTATTTTATAATATAAATTGTTACATATCTTTTATATATTTGTGCCGAAAAGAACAAGAAACATGATTATTTAAAATAACAAATAGGGGTGGACATTTAAACCAAATTGAATAAACCGAACCGAATTTAGTTCGGTTAATTATGTATTTCGATTCAAAACTATTTTATAATATAAATTGTTACATATCTTTTATATATCCNAAACATGATTATTTAAAATAACAAATAGGGGTGGACATTTAAACCAAATTGAATAAACCGAACCGAATTTAGTTCGGTTAATTATGTTATTTCGATTCAATTCGGCGATATTTTATTTTACTTTAGTTTTCGGTTTGGTTCGGCAACAACTTTTTTATACTAATTTAACCGAACCGACCTGAACTGAACTTGCTAAGTATAACCGAACAAACCGAAATTAAACAAAAATAAACAAATAATTAACAAAATTAAATAGGAAATTTAACCAACAATTTAACGAAAATTTAAAAGGTTTTCGAATCGAGAAAACCAAATTTAAAAAAGAACCGAACCGAACAAACCGAAAATCGGAAAAACTGAATGTCCACAACTGTTAGAATTATAAATTTCCAACTCAAAACCAATCGGTATTAAGTGAATTGGTTTAAATACTTTATACATTAGTGCCCAAAAGACCAAAAAAAGAAAAAAGACTTGCGCTAAAACTTTTTCGTGTTTAAATGTTATTTAACTATTTATTAAGATTACGAACTTCCAATTCAAAAAAAATTGATTCATATTTTTTATATATATTAATGTTCAAATGAGAAAGCAAACCTGAAGACAAACGGAACAAGAGTCATTGTTGCCAGAAGCATCTAAGTTATTTCTGCAAGTGATTTTGATTTTCGGAATCTGATCAACCAAATCTCCGGTTAATCCTTTCGAGCCACCGGTATCAAAAATACTCGAAAGCTCATCGAATGTTGTATCCAAAGCTACCATCTAACCATTGAGAAAATAGATTGAATTAGGATCAAGAAACCAAGAAGATCTCATCTCATTGCGCAAAATGTAGCTAATACCATACCTGACTTTGAACTGCACTTAACATTGCTGGTCCTATACGTTCCCTTACAAGCCTTCCACTTATAAGACTCACAATGACATCAATCTACACCAAAATAAGCATGTAACAAAAATTAATATTGAAGCTTGAGTCCAATAAAATCCCTTAGATCTTGGTTTAACTATACTAAAAAGCAGAACCAGTTTTGAGTCCAAACAAAACAAGAACAAGCTTGCGGCCAACTTTTATTTTAAAATTTTTGCTTTAAAAACTAACTTATTTTCTATAAAATTACGCAAAATTAATCTTGTAATTAAGTTTAGATTGAGTACTTTAAAATTTCAGGATCTGCAACCAATTTTTTATTTTCAAAATTTTAGTTTAAAAAGTAGCTAATTATTGATAAAATCATGCAAAATTAACTTTTTATTTTAAATTGAGGTTTTTTAAAATTTCAAGACCGGTTTTGACGAAAATCATAGCAAAAGGCTAAAAACTTGAAAATAAAAAGGTTAATTTTGCGTATTTTTATCGAACTAAAATTTTGAAAATAAAAAATCGGCCGTACGGTTTTTAAAATTTCAGGATTGATTATGCCAAAAAACATAGCAAAAAGCTAAAAAATTGAAAATAAAAAGGTTAATTTTGCATAGTTTTATCGAAAATAAGCTACTTTTTAAACTACAATTTTGAAAAACAAAAATTAGCTGTTTTTAAAATTGCGGTTTTTAAAATTTCAAGACCGATTATGCTGGAAGAACAGAGCAAAAGCTAAAAAAGATCTCTAAGCTCACCAAGTAAAGGAGGCACCCAAAACGTGACTCATTAGATTTCCATAAAATAAGAGAAGATTCAAAGACTTCAATGGAGAAAACAGCTCCTGAAATAGCTCCAATTGCTGCTCCTCTAATGAAACCACTCTCTGTTTCTTGACCAATTAAAGCTCCTGTAAGTGCTCCAAGCAATGTACCAACTAAACAAAGAGAAAAACAACTTCTTTAGCTCAAGGCCCGTCTCGAAGTTAAGAGGACAAGTACGAGCTTGTAACCCATTTTATATTTTCAAAATTTTACTCTACAAACGGGACTATTTTTCAAAATTTTATATTAAAAACCGGTCCATGTTTTTCATTTTATCCTACGATAATGGCCATGGGGAAGTGGCCTTAGCCTAGTGGCATTTATAAATCCACATGAGTAGCACCATCCCATCCGGTCGAGTTCCCGTGCTTACGATAATGTAGGAATTGACTGCTATTATGCAGGAATTGGCTATAGGACCAGCCTGTTGTGACCCAAATGATAACAAAAAAAAATCTTGCAGTCTTTAAAATCTCAGAACCGGTTTTGCAGTTACTTTAAAGTTACAAATCATAACAAAAACAGAGTATGTAGATTTTAGAATTGAGATCATAAAATGAAAAGATTAGGGTTTTTCAAAAAATGCAAAATTGAACTTACTTAGAGCGAAGAAGAAAGTTAAGATTGCTGAGAGAATTGTGCCTAAAACAGCAGAGACAAGGAAACGAAAAGTGTCTTTAATCTGTTCGACGAAATTACTGAGAGAAGGATATGGTGAGAGAGAACTAAATCTAGAAGAAGAAGAAGAAGAAGATGCCATTTTTATGTTTAGATTGAACAGAGATGATTTAGTGGTTTTAAGAACAGAGGACAGTGGAGTTAAGAGAGAGAGAGATGAGAGAGAAGATGAAGAAAGATGAGTTTTTGCTTAGCTCTTAAGAGAGAAGATCTGATGAGTGTGTGTGTCCTACTTGCAATTAAAGCTTTTGGGTTTTTTGCTTGAGATTTTAACTCATGCTGGTGAAGTAAAAATCTAGTTTTTTTGTTGGTTGTTATGATCAATCTTGAAGAGTGAATAAAGATCTCTCATTTTTTCAAAGCACTAGAGGAGAGAGAGAGGTAGGAGAGATAAGTGCTAAAAATTTGTTTTTGTTATAATATTCTTATTAGATGATTAAATTGGTTATCCATAATTAATACTTTCTCTAATTTCTAAAGAATGTCACTTTAAATTTTTTTCACATATATTTAAAAATTTTAGATTTCTATAAAAATTATATTAAATATTCTAAATCAACCAATAGAAAAATATACTGCATTTTTTCTATTGGCCAGAAAAATCAAACCCATTTAAAATGACATTTTTTGTAACAAAAAATTAAAGTTAAAACGACACTCTTTCAAAAACGGAAGGAGTATTTTTTTGTCATAAAATCTCATAGCTAGTTTATGCATAATAGTAGATAATTACTACACTATCGTAAGTATGAAGATTCGATCCCAGGTAAAATAGTGTTAGCTACCTTATATGGACTTATGAATACTACTAAGTTAAATCCACTTTCCATCCATAATTAATAGTTGTAATACAAATTTTAACAATAATGTAAAAATCTAATTTTTCCATAATAAAATTTCCAATAAATCAAAAATCACTTTCTTATAAACTTTATAATAATTGAATGATGAAACTAATTTTGTACTTATGACAACATTATAACAAAAATAACTAAAAAGATAATTATTAATAGATTATTTGCTTGTTCACACAAAAAGAAAAACTTAAATTTGTTGTCAATTTTAAAATAGCAAAGTTATCAAATACAATTAATACTTAATGAAGTCGTTTAACCAAATTGAAATTATAAACACACAATTTTATTAGCTAAATAATATAGGATTAAAAATATATATAACAAAATAGTGTTACAAATTATGATCAACAAATTTTTTTTAACTAAAGTCTTTTATTTGTTTTAGTTATTTAGTTATACAAAATTATGTACATAAAAACAGCTAAAATTGAAGACATAGCTATACTGTCTTGAAGACTTACATATTTATTTATTGTTATCTAGAACTTTTGTTATAAATTATATATAATGCAAGTTTATCAACACAGTCAAAATAACTATGATTTATAGTCTAATGGTTTGTACTAATATTATATATCAATAACAAATACATGTTACTGATAAATAAAAACATAGCCAAAATTCAAACTAAATAAATGTTTATTGACATAGTAGACTGATTTGGGCACCATGGTGACATAATTTAATACATACACATTGATACCATATTTTTTCACATTAATATATGAGCCATAACTGACCGGTCCAGTAGCTTAAATATCATAAATAGAAGGAAATGCGCTCGCTATGTGAATGACTAGGTTCGAACTTTGATCTGGTAACAAAACAACATCGGTGACACAATTATTAGACCACTATTCTTGTTCACATTGTTACCATATTATTTGGAAATAAATTATTCACATATTAAAGCTTCAATTGCTCTTTTAGTGATGTTAATGTTATTTTTTTGTTACTCATAGCCGATTATGAATTTAAGTAGGATTATTTTTAATATTAAAATTTTAATGTATAATTGTGATATATATATATATATATATATATAATGTAAAATTGGTCAATTTTCCATTTTAGATTGTAGTGTAAAAAATATCAAAATACCATTTGAGTTCCAGCCAATTTTAATGCAAATTTAATATTGTTGAAAAAATTACAATTGACTTCCACTTATAAAATGAGAAAACAAATGAAAAGTCTTAGTACAGCACGATTATTTCGGTCAAAGTGGTTGTTATCATTAATTCCGCAATTCTCTCAAAGAGATGTATGTTTAATTATTTATTGGTGTTGCTTATTATAAAAAATTTAAGAATGTTACATATTATTTAAACTATAAAATTTTCCAAAGATATTTAGGTTCTTTGAGTAATAAAAAACATGGTAGTATTAGTGTAACTCCCTACTTCCTGAGCCGCTACTACCAAACTCAATAATTTTTAGTATAACATTGTCCGCTTTAGGCAACAAAGGTCTACACGACTTTCCTATTGGGTACCACTCCAAAAGGCTTCATACTATTTTGAGATATTGGACTCCTTATATACTAGCCAACCTTTGACTAGTTTTCCAATGTGGGATATTTGCATTTGACCACACATAGGTCCCACAAATCACCTCCAGTAAAGAACGCAACGTCCTCGTTGGATACCAGCCGGCCTTCCTGATTCCGTCCTAAAATCGACTGCACTCTGATACCAACTTGTAACGCCCCACTCCCGCGACCGCTACAACTAAGCCCAATAATCTTTAGTATGATATCGTCCGCTTTAAGCCACAAAGGCCCGCATGAATTTTTTATTGGATGCCACCCCAAAAAGCCTCATACTATTTTAAGATATGGGACTCCTTATATACTAGTCAACCCTTGGCTAGTTTTTCAATGTAGGATATTTGCATTTGATCACGCATGGGTCCTACAATCAGAGCCGTCACACAAGTGTGAGTGTGACGGGAAGGGCAATGTGTAATGCTCTACTCCTTGGACCGTTACTACCGAACTCAATAACCCATTAATATGATACTGTTCGCTGTGGACCCAAAAACCCGCATGACTTTTTTATTGTGTATCGCCACAAAAGATATCATACAGATTTTGGATTGGACTCTTTATATACTAGCCAATCCTTAACTAATTTTCCAATGTAGGATATTTGTTTTTGACTATACATGAGTTCCACACAATGACCCAATGCCACAATTCTTTTTCTTTCTTCTAAATTAAACCACATTTTTTTACATTGCCACATTTTTAATTGATTTTAGAATAAAAATTAGAGAGGTTTTATATGGTATGTTAATTTTTTGGTTTTGAATATTTTTGTTATCATCATAAATCACATATATTAACTCAATAAATCTATTTTCATTATGTAAATAGGATTATATAAATCCAAATTAAAATTTATAGAATCTATCCATTTTCTAAGTTCTCTACACTTTCTAAATTCTCACACGATAATTATGTTTTCTTTTTACAACAGAACTTATTTGCATTCGTTCGACTACGTTGTAAGAAAAGTTTAATGCTTTGATTATCATGTCCATAAAAAATAAATTGGTTTGAAAACTCGATTATATAGTTTAGTGAATGATTTTTAAATAAAAAAGGAAAAAATACTTTAAAATATTTTTGTTCGTAATTTTTATATTAGTATTATGTTCTCCTTTGTCATCGTTATTGTAAACTTTTTAGAACAATATGATAATATATTAATTTTATGAAAAAGTCACATTTTAAAATTTTGCCCAAACTTCGATATATGTTGGCACGACACTCTGGGTAGATCCTTTCAAGCCACGAACAGTGAAGAAACCATTAGTTGAGAAACATAAATAATAT
>OVBE01006786.1:0-19330 GCA_900406425.1 Iberis pinnata | reverse complement strand
GAAATATATATACAAAAACGAAAAAAAAAATCCTCGTCAAAATACGGGTTTCCACACTCGCGAATCTGTTTCGCTTTCTTGCAGGACGGAAAATGAAAAGATGGATTAATTGAACTTTAATTTTCTGCATAGTAAGATTCATAAGACCGGTAATAACAAGAAACATAAGAATGTGGAACCAAGCGTTTCAGGCTTGGGGAAAACTTTTCGGACGGTCCTGTGATCAAGAATAAGACAGTGGGAACTCAGATTATGGGTAACAAGGATAAGAACAAATTTGTGGGTGATAATGAGGAAGTTGTTGAGACCTCAACTGCGGCAAAATAGAACTCGAAAGATGATGTTTAAGTAAACCGCCTGGATGCTCCAACAACCCAAGTGATTTGGGAGGCTTTGCAAGCAATAGCCGCAAAGGTGGAGCAGTTGGGCCAGTTATTACCACCAACTGCCAAACCTGTTGGATCCTCGGGAGGAATCCCTACTGCAATTTCAATAGGTGCGGCTGTGATTGGTAATATAATTGGGGTGGTGGAGGTATTCGTTCCTAAGTCCTCAAAGAGGAGGGAGAAGGTTGATTACTTGAGTGTGCTGGAGCACGTCACAAAGCTGGGAACTAAGCATTTCTGGGGAAGTGAAAATCTGATTGAAGCGAATGAATGGAAGAGTAGACTGATAAGGAACTTCAGTTCTACTAGGTGTCCTTCTGACTATCGGAAGGACATAGGGGTCCACTTCCTGGAAGGGGATGCGCATAATTGGTGGTTGGCCGTGGAGAAGACATGGGTGAAAAGAGATCACCTTTGCGAACTTAGATGCAGAATTCAACCGCAAGTACTTCCCGGCAGCAGCTTGGGATAGGATAGAGGGAGCTTTTATGGACTTGGTTTAGGGTAGCAAATCAGTCTGGGAGTATGAGGAGGAGTTTATTCTCCTTTTTCGATATATCGGAAGAAAACTGGAAGATGAGCATACTCAATTACGTCGGTTCATTCATGGGCTTAGGGTAGACCTTCGCATTCATTGCTCGTTTGCACCTTTAGCTTTGTGTCTGAACTGTGGAAAGGGCTGTGATGATAGAATCAGATCTCGAGGAGGAGAAAAAGCTGGCTCGGGCTAAGAGTCAGGCTATACAGGGTGGGAATAACCAGACTGGAAATAAGAAAGGGAAATCTGATGACGCTCGTCAAAGGACCGTTAAGCGCATAGAATGCAGAACATGCGGAAGAACGCATGGTGGAATATGCTGGAAGGCAACAGGTGCATGCCTAAGGTGCGGAAATCCATATCACAAGATCTCTGAATATCCATGGAAAGACCAAGGGCCAAGAATGAATGATACGGTCAGGACTTGCTACCATTTCGGAAAGGCTAGGCATCTTAAGATAGATTGTCCCAAGCTGCAATTGGAAAGGCAAGTTGGCCAGAAAAGAGGACGTGGGGGAATAGAGCTGCCGCAAGCCAAAAGACAAGCTGGAGCACCTCGCGTTTATGAGCTATTTAAGGAGGCCAATGAGTCAGGGAACTTCAGTGCTCAGTGCAATCACAGGTATTCACTGAGCCAAACTAGTTAGATTATTGCATGCATTTGTTGCATGGTTAGTGTGCATGTGTTGCATGGTCTGCATGCATTTGTTGCATGGTCTGTATGCACTTGTTGCATGGTCTGCATGCATTTGTTGCATGGTCTGCATGCATTTGTTGCATGGTATGCACGCATTTGTGGTATGGTCTGCATGCATTTGTTGCATGGTCGTATGCATTGTTGCATAGTCTGGTGCATATGTTTCACATACTGCATGCATTTGTTGTATAGTCTGTATGCATTTAATGCATAGTCTGAGTGCATGTATTGCACTATCTGCATGCATGGTTTTGCATGGAATGTACAAGGGACTTACCATTCTGTGTGAATGGGTGGGGACCTTGGAGATTGGGGTGTTTTAACACACACCCTATTTGACTCGGGAGCCACGCATAGTTTAGTGAGCCCGGCAATGGTCGGGAAAGGCTTGTTCCAGAAGGAACAAGGAGGGAAATAGGGGATAGTGAGGGCAGTCGGGGGATAAGTGATGTTCACCCTAGGCACAGTTTGTAACATTCCAGTAAGGGTTGAAAACATGGACATGCCGGCCGACTTGATCATCGTCCCGCTTGATAAGCATAAGGTGATCTTGGGGATGGAATGGATGTCGAGACATAAGGCCACTCTGTAATGTCACAAAGGCAAATTCCGGTTTGAAAGGGAAGATGGGTGGTTGGAATTCCAAGGGATCAAACCAACATCTGGGAACTTGGTGGTAATAGCACTTAGGGCTGAAAGAATGCTGGAAAAAGGTTGTGAAGCCTATATGGCCACAATCAGTGTTCCGGAAGTGGGTAATGGAGTAGATCTTAAGGGCATTCCGTTTTCCAACGAGTTAGAAGATGTGTTCCAGTCCTTGACGGGTTTACCTCTTGATAGGTCAAATCCATTCACGATAGAGTTGGAACCAAGAACTGCATCACTCTCTAAAGCCCCTTACAGAATGGCTCTTGCAGAAATGGCAGAGCTGAAGAAGCAGTTGGATGATCTGTTGGAAAAGGGATTCATAAGGCCAAGTAGCTCGCCTTGGGGATCGCATGTGCTGTTTGTGAAGAAGAAAGATGGGAGTTTTAGGATGTGCATCGACTATCGAGGGTTTAATCGGGTAATTGTTAAAAACAAGTACCCATTGCCTCGGATAGATGAGTTTTTGGATCAGCTCAAAGGTGCCACATGTTTTTCCTATATTGACTTGGCTTCGGGATATCATCAAATCCCGATAGACCCAAGTGATGTGTAGAAAATGGCATTTCGCACAAGTTATGGGCATTACGAATTTGTTGTGATGCCTTTTGGGGTGAAAAATGCCCCAGCTGCGTTGATGAAGATGATGAATGGGATTTTCCAAGAGTACCTGGACGAATTTTTGATCATCTTCATAGATGATATCCTAGTGTACTCAAAGGATCAAGATAAGCATCAAGGTCACTTGAGGACTGTTCTAGAAAAGTTGCGGGAACAGAAGCTCTATGCCAAGTTAAGCGATTGTAGCTTTTGGCAAAGGAGCATCGGGTTCTTGGGCCATATTGTCTCAGAATAGGGAGTTTTTATAGACCCTGAAAAGATCAGTGCGATCAAGACTTGGCCAAGACCAAACAATGCCTCGGAAATCAAAAGTTTCCTTGGACTGGCTGGCTATTACCGCAAGTTTGTGAAAGGATTTGCGAGTAAGGCACAACCTCTGACCCGCTTAACTGGAAAAGATGTCAAGTATGTGTGGTCGGATCAGTGTGAGAAAAGCTTATTGGAGTTTAAGAAAGATACTGACTAGTGCACCAATACTGGCTTTGCATGAGCCATATGTGGTGTACACTGATGCATGATTTCAAGATTGGGTTGCATGTTGATGCAAGGTGACAAGGTCATTGCCTATGCATCAAGACAATTGCGCAAGCATGAAGGAAATTATCCCACTCATGACTTGGAGATGGCAGTTGTTGTGTTCGCATTGAAAATATGGGATCATACTTGTATGGAGCCAAGGTGAAAATTTTCACGGATCACAAGAGCCTTAAGTACATCTTCACCCAGCCTGAAATGTACCTTCCACAAAGAAGGTGGATGGAGTTTGTTGCAGATTATGATCTGGACATAGCTTATCATCCGGGAAAAGTATATTTGGTGGCTGATGCTTTGAGTAGGAGGCAGGCATATGTCAATGTTCAAAGGGAAACTGTTGAGCTGGAACAGATGGTCCGGAGTTTGCAACTTGAAGCAATCATCGCGGATCATGAACCTTTAGGCTAAAGTTCTGCGGACAAGGCAGACTTGCTTACAAGGATCCGGATTGCACAAGAAAGTGATGAGGACCTTAAAAAGGTTGTGGGAAATGCGAAGACTGAGTATCAAACTTCAAATAATGGGACCATTGTGGTGAATGGTCGGGTCTGTGTGCCTAACGTAAAGGAACTTAAGGATGAAATCCTTAAGGAAGCCCATCAGTCCAAGTTTTCGATTCATCCAGGCATGAATAAGATGTATCGGGAACTAAAACGGTACTATCATTGGGTTGGGATGAAAAGAGATGTGGCTGCTTTGGTGTCGAAGTGTTCATCCTGCCAATTGATCAAGGCAGAACATCAAGTTCCAAGCATCTTGATGCAGAACATCAAGTTCCAAGCATCTTGATGCAGAACTTACCCATTCTAGAGTGAAAGTGAGATCATCTTACAATGGAATTTGTAACGGGTTTGCCAAGGACTAATTCCAAGCATGATGTGATATAGGTGGTGGTGGACATATTGACTAAACCTGCACACTTTATAGCCATCAAGACAACTGATGGTGCCAAAGTGATTGTTGGAAAGTACATTGATGAGATCGTGAGGCTTCATAGGATTCCAACAAGCATTGTTTCGGACAAAGATTCGAAATTCACATCTCACTTCTAGAAGGCTTTCCAAAAAGCCTTAGAAACGAGAATGAATATGAGTATCGCATATCACCCGCAAACAGATGGACAGTCGGAAAGGATTATCCAAACGTTGGAAGATATGTTGCGGGCTTGTGTGATAGAATGGAGTGGTTTGTGGGAGAAGTATCTTCCTTTGGCCGAATTCTCTTACAATAACAGTTTCCAAGCGAGTACTGGAATGTCCCCCTATGAAGTTTTGTATGGAAAGCCTTTCACAATGTCGTTATGCTGGACCCAAGTGGGGGAGAAAAGTCTGATGGGTCCAGAAATTGTGGAAGAAACCACAGAAAAGATAAAATTCCTAAGGATCAAAATGAAAGAAGCGCAAGATCGGCAGAAGAGTTATGCCGACAAGCGCAGGAAGGACATCGAATTTTCAGTAGGCGAGTTCGTCTACTTGAAAATGATAACGTTCAAAGGAAGGGACAGAACTTCTACAAGTGGGAAGTTAAGCCCAAGATACTTAGGACCTCTCCAGATTCTGGAACGGGTTGGAGCAGTAGCATACAAGTTGAACTTGCCTATGGAAATTGATGCATTTCAAAATGTATTTCATGTATTGCAACTAAGGAAATGCTTGAGCGGACATGATAAGGTTGTTTCAGAAACGCCAAAAGACTTAAGGCGGAATTTGATTGTGGAAGCTAAACCATTCGGATTGTGGATCGGATAGATAAACAAACCATGAGAAAGGTTGTTCGAATGGTTAAAGTGGCTTGGGATTTTGATGGAACCGAAGAACAAACGTGGGAAACAAAATCCAGAATGAAGGACGAATTTCTCAAATGGTTTGAAGAGAATGATGCTTGAAGCCCTATCTTTTTGTTACCTAGACATTTGGGGATGTTGGTTGTATGCCTAAGGAACAAAAAGGTAGGGATTTGGGTCATTTGGCCACAAGGTAGACGAAGCTTGGATTCGAGGATGAATCTATTGCAAGCCGGGGAGACTTGTAACATCCCTAAACTTCCTAACGTTTGATGATTCGAGCCAAAAACTTAGCCTTGGGTTTTGGCTAAGGAAAACTGGCATAGAAAGGGGGAATCTGAATGTTGGACTTAGCTATGAAACATACAACGTTCAAATGGCTAAGTAAAGATTGCAGGCTAGCTCATTGTCCCGGGTTTAGCTCAAGGAAGCTGAAGAATCGAGCTAAGGCAGCTGGATGAGCTGGGTTGTAGCTCAGCTTAGCTCAGTCCAGTTCAGTTCAGCTTACTCTAGCTCAGGCCAGCTGGTCCATCTAAGTGAACTAGACACTAGCTGGGTAGTTAGGCCGAGCTGGTCAGTTTGGCGGTTGGGCAGTTATGCCAACTCGCACATGTTCAGACAACTCGTGCTAGTTCAAACGGGCACAAGTTGGCTTGGTGGTTTTGGACGGTTATGGGCCAAACTCTATAAATAGAGTGCCTTAGCCTCATTTCTGCGCATGCACAACAACCACCAAAAATCTCTAAAAATCGACTAAGGCATTTGAGTACGGAAGTAACAGCAAAGTTACGCGTTATCGGATAAACATACGGGCAGATCATGAGTCTATTCAGTCCGAGTGGGAAAATAGTGGGTTCAGTGCAGAATTCACCGATAAAGACTAAGGTGAGTGTAATCAGACCGTGGCTTTGTCTAAGGCTCCATCTCTTAGCCAAACCGGAGATTCTGTCACTCCAAACGGCTAAGTCCATGAGTGAAGAACCGTGCGGATGGTCAAGCGAAATTCAATATCCTTGCATGGTCGCATGGTCGCATTTCATGGAAACTAACTGATCAAGTGGATAAGTGGATTTCCGGTCAGTTTTTTGGTGCGGATTCAAGGTAAGGCGGATAAAACAAGTGTCTGGGGAACGGGTGATTCCGCTAGAACTTATCTAGTCCGGCCAAGACCTTTGGTTCGAATGTGCGGACTGCCTGGATGTCCTGAAATGTATAAGAGACATAAACTTAAACGGTTAAGGCAATCTAAATTGCCTCACTAAGTAATTGTTGGATTACTTATGCTTCTTTCTATTTCAGGTACTAAAGGAGATTTCGGGAAGGATGTGGCTTAGCGCGAGACTGAAGGGCGGAAGGAAGAGTGGTATACAAGACTGGGTAGTTATAGGATTGATACTGCTTAACTTGTCATAAAATTTTATAGCAAAAATGAACAAGTTTTATTGAATCCTGTTTTATCAATAAAAATCGCTCTTTTATTTCAATGTATAATTCAGTCTAGAAATTACCTAAGGCTTAATAAAAATATCGAACCTCGCGTGAATTTGACATAAAAACGGCTAATGCTTAAAAACATATTGATTGGCCGAGTCACTTAGTGACTTTGGCGTGAAACAGCTGTCTGTGGACTTAGTGTCCAGGATGGGGTGTTTCAAGTTGGTATCAGAGCATGCTTGGTCTTAGGACAAGTAAATGTTGGGTTATGGTGTACACCACTCATCCGGCTGCAAGTCTCTCGAATCTGTTTTGCTTTCTTGCATGATGGGAAATGAAAAGATGGATTAGTCGAACTTTAATTTTCCGCAGAGTAAAAGTCATAAGACTGGGAAAAGCAAGAAAGATAAGAATGTGGAATCAAGCATGGTAGGCTTGGGGAAAGCTGGTCCAATCGGTCATGTGATCGGGAACTAGATTGTGGGAACTCATATTGTGGGTAACAAGGATAAGAACAAAGTCGTGGGTGATAATGAGGAAGTTGTTGAGACCTCAACCGCGGCAAAACAAAACTCGAAAGATGATGTTGAAGTAAACCGCTTAGATGCTCCAACAACCCAAGTGATTTGGGAGGCTTTGCAAGCAATGGCCGCAAAGTTGGAGTAGTTGTGCCAGTTATTACCACCAGTTGTGAAATCTCTATTGTGATTCCAATATGTGCGGTTGTGCTTGGTGATATGAATGGGGTGGTGGAGGTAGTCGTCCCTAAGTCCTCGAAGAGGAGGGAGAAGGTTGATTACTTGAGTGTACTGGAGCACGTCTCAAAGCTGGGAACTAAGCATTTCTGGAGAAGTGCAAATCCAATTAAAGCGGAGGAATGGAAGAGTAGACTGATAAGGAACTTCAGTTCTACTATGTGTCCTTCTGACTATCGGAAGGACATAGCAGTCCACTTCCTGGAAGGGGATGCGCATAATTGGTGGTTGGCCGTGGAGAAGCGCATGGGTGAAAAAAAGATCACCTTTGCCGACTTTGATGCGGAATTCAACCGCAAGTACTTCCTGGCATAAGCTTGGGATAGGATAGAGGGAGCTTTTCTTGACTTGGTTCAGGGTAGCAAATCAATCTGGGAGTAGGAGGAGGAGTTTAATTGGTGTAATTCACCTCCTTTTCAACCCCTTCAGTATTTTGCTCTTGAAGAGAAAAGCAATCAACTTTTAGATCTTCAGCAAAACTAACATGTTTTTGGTTTTGATTCTTGAGAAGTTGAGTATGCAGCCCTTTCATCGCTAAGACTTTGTCCCTTCATTTTTAAGAGTTCACAGTTATCATATGTGGTACTTCTGGTTCTAATATCAAAGTATGGGCAATGATTGTTGTTGCTAATCGCTAAGTTCTCTATCAACCGATAAGCATCAAGGACAGCTTTAGTCATGAAATCACCACCACTCGTTGTATCTAAGGACAGCCGGTATTTCTGATTGATTCCCCTGTAGAAAGTGTCGAGAAGACTTACATCTGCGAAACCATGATGTGGGCTGTCACGAAGATGTTCCTTAAATCGTTCTCAAGCTTCATAGAATTATTCTACTGGAATTTGCTGAAATCCAGAGACCTTGATTTGCAATGAGTTGGTTCTGGTAGTGGTGAAAAAGTGAGTAAGGAACTTGGCTTTGCATTCATCCCAAGTTACAATAGAACCAGCAGGTAGGGACTTCAACTAACGAAGTGCTCTCTCAGCTTGAGAGTGACGGAAAATTTTGCAATGCATGAAATCTCTTGAGACTCCATTAAGCTGGGTAGTGCTGCAAATTTCCTCAAAGTTTTCAATGTGATACATGGGATGCTCAGTGGGTAGAACATGAAATTGGTGGTGGTGAATCATATGAACAAGCTGAATGGGGAATTGGTACTCTTGACGTTGAGGTTATCGAGGCTGGATAGCATTTTTGCTAGCAAAGAATGCGTTAGGGTTATTGAAATCACCAACCAGAGGGTGATTCTGAGGAGGACGCTGACTGGAAACTCTATTTGGATCGCCAAACAAGCTGAAGTTTCTTGCATCGATATTCTCAGCGCCTTGGTTTACTGACGGAATTTGGTTTCCATCAGCTATTGGTTTTCCTTGTGGCACTTGATCGCCATTAACTCCCCCTCGTACTGGATTGAGTATGAGTTGATTGAGTCCAGGAGGAGGTGGATCGATTAGACCTTCGGGATCGACCAGATTGTTGAGAATAATGTTATCATCCATTGAATTAGATGAGTTGGCGTCTTTCCATGCTTTCCGGTTTGAGCATACTAACTTCGCGATTCTGCGTTACTGAGGTTGATCTAGTCAGTTGTTTTGTTAGATCCTCTGGTCATGCACCTGTCAGAACAAAAACCAAGAAGAAAGAACGAGATGAGTGTTGTAAAATAAAAATCTTAGACTAGACTCTTAAAAAAACACAAAAGACATTGTATTGGTCACCGCCAACGGCGCCAAAATTATGATAAACTTAGAATTTAATCCTAAAATTGTATAGTAAAGACATATCACTATAGCACAGTAGGGTCGAATCCACATAGACCAAACAGCACAACTTTCAGTTCAATTTCAAATCAAGCTAAGACATAATAATAAGATGGTTGTAACTGAATTAAAAGTAACAATTAAAATAAATGGTTGTAAATCAATAAACTAAAACGTCAAGCATTAGGGAATTCCACAGGTATTTAGGTTTAAAGGCCAAAGTTAACATACAAGATTTTCTTTGAAAATAGTTCTCAACATGAAAGACATATATAGAATAATCTCCTCTCTAAGTATTAAACTCTATGTTTAAATTATTAGAAAAAAACTCTCGTCGTATCTAACTAATTGAACCATGCATTAATGTTCATATTCAATTGTTCATAAGCATTCAGAACAATACTCTCGCAAGCAAGGACATTTATTCATCTAGACTATATCAGATTTCTAAACCAAATCACTTTGCGTTTCTAATTATAATATCAGTGAACTAATTAGCTACTCTAATTCGTGCATTAATAACAAGTCTAGACTAAGACCCTAACAAATTCAATCATTCATGATAAACCCTAAAATTCAACTTTGTTTTCCCTAGAAGCCCTAAAACCCAACTAATGAAGTACTCAGACATCGAAAAGCAAACACAATTCAATATCAAAAAGAACACATGCTTAGCAATAGATAAAAATAGATATTGTAATTACAAAATCAGAGTTCAGAATTCTTCTCCAAATATAGAGTTCGAATTTCGCCTCTCTGTAAAAGCTCTAAAGTTGTAAAAGCGTGGAAAAAATAAACCTAAGCCACAAGGCTTTTATAGTTCAAAATATAAAATAATAAAATAGGAAAACTAGAAACTAGATAACTGAGGACACATGTGAAAAATAATGGAAATTTCTTAAATTTCTCGCATGAGACTAGATTGATCGGTCTAGGGCTGATTAATCGGTCTGGGTGCTCCGGGTTGGTATGGATCAATCGGTCCAAGGCTAGACCTATCGGTCTGAGTTTTATGATTTTTCCAGAGAGTTTGGACCGATCGGTCTTCCTTAGCTCGATCAATCTGGCTTGCACCTACTTCATCTGCGGTCAGCTTGACCAATCTTCAGTAAAATCGCCATAACTCTTGATTTCGCCGATGTATCGACTTCCATATGAAAGCTAATTCACATGGCTATCTTGTGTCAAATTTTCAGCTTCATCAATCGGTGGGAACATCCTCAAATGTTGGAAAACTTCTGACATTTCTGCCGGATTCTGCATCTAAATATGCCAATTTGCATCCAAAACGTCCTGAACACCTAAAACCTGTAAAACATACCAATTTTTAGTGAAAAACTCGAATAACATTGAATAGCAAGCATAAATGCTTCTATAAAATGTTAAAACCGAGTAATATCATTAGCTTCCATAGAACAAAGAACCACAAATTTTAAACCCTGAAAGACATTTTGTTCATTACCTTTGGTTGGCATTGGATGAACTTATCTGTTTCTTCTAAAATCTTTGTGTTATCTACGTCAATCTGAAAATACAAAGCACCAGAGAAAACTGAACAGAAGAAACAATGAGAACAAGTGAAGTACCAAAACAATTACTTGAAATGCAGCGACGATAACAACAATAGCCAGCATGAGAGCCATAGAAAAAAAATAAGAAAATAAAAGGCCATCTTATGAAATGAGAAAACAAAGAGAATATTTTGACCATCGGATTGGATTTATAAACAATGTGTTTATAAAAGAAGACAACCCTTGTTTTCCTTAGTATACCAATAAAAAACTTTATATCAACATTTGGTAATAAAAAATTGTGGAAAAATGTTTAATTTTTACTCAATTAACAAAAACATAATTTATGTTTGGAAATTGACCAATAAAAAATTTTCATTATTTGTTTGCAAAAAAAAAAAGTTCATTACATTTTTAAATATTACAAAGTTTATTATTATTTTTACTTAGATATAAAAAATTATATCTAAATAAAAATTATAACACTAGGAATTGAAAATATTTTTGTAATTTATTTTAAAATAATTTTATATTTATTATTTTTAAAAAAAAATATAAAGAAATAATACAAAACAATGGGATTAGAAACCTAACTCATAAACCATTATATTTTAAGCCCTTAGGGTATAAGTTTTACGGATAATGATTTAGTTCCAATCATATTTTTTAATAAATTCTTTACACATGTCATAATCTTATTTTTCATGCATTTTATTATTAATTAATAAATATTGAAATATGCTTTAAAATTGAATCATAATCTCTAAACCGTAAATCATATATCCTTGTGGTTCATGAATTAAGATTCCATCTTAGAATACTTTTCATCATTACCCAATTACCAAAAAAATGTGTGTAATTTTATTTATTTTTGTAAAATTAAGACATAAATGATAAAAAAAAATTAAAAAGGGTTTAGAGATTAACACTCTTATTGTTTGATTTTGGAGTTTGAAAAATATGTAAAATAATATAAAAACTACTCTTGATTCAGCCTAATTATTTTTATAGTTTCATTTTATTTAGTTTAAATTATTTGAAACCTTACTTTATATATAAAATGATATAACTATTGTTTTGAGTTGATTCTTATAGCATTTTGTTTTGAAAATGCAATTTTCTTATTAAATTAGTCTCTTTTTATCTAATATTATCGAATATGTAATTCAATTTATTGTGATTTTGTTTTTCGATTGGATCTACACTCTTTCGTTTGTTCAAAGTTTGTGCGCCACACGAATCTATGCAAGTTGATCCAATGTTGTCTTCAATTATAGAGCAAGGCAGTATGGATCATTCAGTTAAAACCACACAACACCACATAGAAGCAAAACTAAAAAGAACCTATGGAGTATTTCTCAAATTTTTAGAATTGGGACATGAGAAAATGCTTCTATATGGTGTTTCTCCATTCTTCTAAAGCTCTTCTCACATACTAATAACTCATTGAAACCAGTTATAAGAACCAAGACATAAGTATTTACAATAAAACAATTTATCACTACTTCGTTTCATGTTTTTTTGTTCGTATCATGTTTAGTAAATATAATGTCACAAATTGTAACTCACATAATTGTTATAGTTTTGTCTTTAATTGGTGACTATGTTTTCATGAAAAAGTCACAACTTTTATATTTAAATTTAATGTAATAATTATGTCTCTAATTATGATAAATTAATTGTTACATTAAATTTTAGTGACTACAAAGTTTTTCATAATTCTATGACTAATCGGTTATGAAATTGTGATAAACATAAATTTATCATAAAACCGTAAATAAAATGTCACACAAATTTTTCGAAAATGTGCTGTAACAAAATTTTGTCTCAATAACTCATGTTTTTGTAGTGATACCTTAATACAAATGAAACACCTTTTGATGAAATAGTGGAGATGTTACAAGAATATGAGATGGAGCTCAAAGAAAAATAATTTGTTTAGAGTTTCAATGCAGTAAATATAGATGTGAGTAGTGGCATGCTGAGAGTGCAAGAATTAGAACAGAATATAAGCTCACTTGTGGAGATGTTTGAAAAAAAATTCTTGAAGAAGTTGGAAAAAGACATGATAGTTCGATTTTAAAAGATCATGGAATATCCAAGTAGATAGGAGTAAAGAGACGTTTATTACAGTGCCATGAATGTCAAAGATTTGATCATATCAAACCACAGTGTCCAAACCTCAATAGAGAAAAGATGTTTCAAAGTAACGGTTACACACAAAAAAATCACAATGCAACATCACTATAAAGAGAAATGAGAATTCATGTGCAACCTGGAGTAAAAGTGATGAAAGTAAAGAAGAAGAGGTAGTCAACCTTGTGGTGTTGCGTGCGTTTGTGGATATGAAGAAGAAATATAGAAAACCAAAATTTTAGTTCTACTGTTGGAACATGCATAATGTGTTCCCGCATACGCAATAAATCTGAAAGTATTCAGATTTAGATGTTCAAACAGACTTTAAGTTGATGTTTGAGGATTAGATGAAAATCAAAAAAAGCTAATTTGAGTATGATCGAGGAGAAATGCTCTTGAAAAACAAAGTTGTGAAATTACAAGAACTCAAGGGTGAAAGGGGAAAAATAAATTGTTAGAAAGTGAACTCATGGAGAACAAAATGAGCATTATAATGTTAAACAATAGAAGAAAAAACCTAGATCACATTTTGACCTTGGGGAGGACCAAAAAAAAAAAAGCTTTGGTCGTGGATATCTTGGAGTTTCATCATATTCAAGTATCGATTATGTTAAACGGAATACAACACCTTCTATAGGAATAAAGGAGAATTTGTTCCAGAGCAATAACATGAACGAAAAAAGCATGTTACACCGAAGATTCAAAATGTCACCAAGAACAAAACAACTTCTGCTAGAGCAAGATTCCATAAGAAAAATCAAAAAGCATTTTTGGAAAGATGGGGCATATCAAGGCATGCTACTACAAACTTCTTGACAATGTAAGGTGTGCATTGAGGCAGACGAAATTTGTTCTTGATTCAAGGAGACGACATAGGGTGTGGATTAAGAAAGTTGATTTATATGATGATGTGGCTTGCAATCCTTCAACTTACGAGTCAGAGAAGACTATGTGTTGCACATGTAAATGTTCTAGAAACAATTCAAATAGTCAAAAAAGAATTGGATAGAAGAATTTCAAAATTCTGAGTGGGTATCACTGGTGAAACAAAAAAGGATAGAGATTTTGACAAAATTATATGTTCCAATAGGTATTACTAAGATCACACTATATTTAAAGTTTTTAACAGATTTTTAGCGCTCAATCAAGGCGAGATGTTGGAAGGTTCATAAAGTTGCGTTACTCACGAGTTATATGAATGAGGGGGAGCCTTTCTATCACGAGCTTATGATGGTTAAGTGTGCTTTTTATGAAGAGCTTGAGTTGTAAAACTCAATAAAAAAGAGGGAGATTGAAAGTAAAGTGTATATGTTGGAACAAGAGGCAATATATTCTAGTCAAAGAAAAATAGTTTGGTTAATGCTGACATGAGAAACAAAGATGAGATTAATATCAAAAAGGTATTTTTAAGCTTAAATTAAGAAAGACGTTCATATGGAGATATAGAAAATATTGGTTTGTTAGTTTATCCCTTTTGGTAGGAAGATAATTGATTTAAGTAAATCTAAGGTTTTACGTCATTCTTATATGGTATATATATAAAGGAGGCGTGACTGTTAGGGTGGAACCGAAATTGAGAGAAGAAACATAGTCAGTTTTTTCTCGGTCTTTTTATAAGCAAGTTAGATTGCTTTTTGGAACATGAGTTTGTGCGTTATAATGAGTTAAAGAAAATTGTAGTTCTAAGAGTATGTGGTAAATTAGAAGATCATTTGGTCATAAGTTACGGATGTGTCATAGGTTGTGCGTAAATTCAGTAAAAAAATGTTGTAAATATCTTAAAGTTTTTTAATAAAGAAAAATCGGTGTACCAATTTGAAAATTTTGTACTTGACCATCTCTTGTTTTTTTAGTATAATCTTAAGGCATGTTGAAAACTAGATAAACTTTTATTTAGTGTTTTGGACAAAGTGACATGCTAAACTGAGTAATAGGAAAGAGCACAATAGTGATATTGAAAAAAAAGTAACCAACCAATGACAAGATATCATAGCATGAAAATCATTACTAAAAAGAGGATGTTAATGATGGACAAATTTGTCGATTAGCCACTGGTAATAGGCATTACTAATGGATAAACAACATTTATTATTCTTAGTAAAAGAGTGTGAGCATTGAAAATTCGTCACAAAACTATCGTACCGAATACTGAAGATTATTTGCGACAGATTAACAACGTATTACCGATGGATATATAGAAATATATAAAATAAAATTTAAATTTAAATATTTAGTTAAAAATATTGAAATTTAAATAACAATTAAAAATCCAATTTATAATATAAATTCTATAAATAAATATAAATTGTAAGATATTCAAAAATTCTGATAATTAAAATCCTTATATATTAGAAAATGTAATAAGAAACAAATCAAAAATAAAATCTAGTACGGATTCGGGTACAACCAACCTTACATATGCTTCATCTAGTGCATTTCTTCGTCCTAATGGGCGTATTTATGTACGCTTTTGGTCTCCATCTCTTCCATATACCTCTGGAGGTTGGCGATTTGTTGATCCTTCATGACCTCGTTGATGTTGGGTTCCTTCCACACGCCACAGCGAAGAAGAGACCTGATATCAACGAAGAGAAATCTTAAAAAATCTTTTGAAATTCTTATATGAAAGACCTAGGGGTGGACATTCGGGTATCTGTTCGAGTTCATGTTGGATTTTTTGGGTAGGAGGTTTAGAACTCGTATGGATATTTTATAGTTTTGGTACCAGTTCGGGTATTTTAACTCCAGGTCGATGTGAGGATAAGGTATCCGAATTTTCTTGTAAAAAAGAATATCATATCAAACCAACAAATAATTGTTATGATTTGAATAGAATTAAATAATTAATTAGTGTTAAATCGGTCTAGTAATTAGTTTGAATACAATTTCTTCTTTTTCTATTTGAATTTGTTTAATAACTAAAATTTTAATTTTAAATTGTTGTACAAAACTAAAAAATACATTGTTTATACTAATTCAATTTAATTATAAGATTTAGTGTATATATAAAAATATAAATTTTCAATAAGCTCATTTCTCAAATAAATTACACAACTTAATATATAAAATCAAATTTTCTATGAATATATTTATATCTATTTGATAACAAACTCATACATAACCACATATTTTATAAAATACTCATAAATCGGGTATCCATTCGGGTTTTTTCGGGTTTGGGGTAATATCCATTCGGGTTCAAGTATCTAAATTTCTACAAAACAATATCCATTCGGGTATATTATACTTTCAGTGCGAGTAATTTTTGTCGGGTTCGGGTTTGGATTTCGGGTTTTGGATTTTTTGTCCACCAAAGAACTTTTTAGCGTTCCAAAAGTTATATGTTTTTGGGTCCCTTCCAAACGTTCTATATTTTTGTTCAATTTTAAAAACTTTTAAGATGTTTTTTAAATTTTTTTTTTCATTTTTTATTTTTGTTGATTTATTTTGGAATTTTTAGAATTTTCTTAATTTTCATAGTTATTCTGATTTTCTGTATTTTATTTTTTGTTTTTAGTAAATTTTAATTGTATTTTATTATAAAAAAATTTAATGGTGATTTAAACGGCAATTAACTAAATTCGTGTAACATAAGTATGGGTAGATGGTTGATATTTTGTATATTAAACTAATCAAATAATTTAATTGGTGTATTATTCCAATTTTTACAATAATTAGTATATTAAATGGAACACAACTAATGTATTAACATGAAAATTTTCCAAAATTATAATACACCTTTTAGTTTATTTATTCATTTAGTCGTTGGTTTGTTTCATTGATGTAAAACCTGTTTAAACAAACAAACAAACAAAGTGATTCCTTTCTTAGTTGACATCGGTAATAAGAAGAAAATATTTAAACATTTTTGAATTAATCCAGGTGATCAAACAGATATATTTATTCAATATGCAATATAAATTGAATATAATGAATAATGAAAATCACCATTCAAAGTTATTAATGCCAGTAGTATCATTTAAAGATATTAATTACCATTAAAGTAAACAAGAGTACAACATCCTGAAAGAAAGTGGTGTGCAACTCATTGCCCACAAAACAAAACAAAACAAAAAAATCATTGAAGATAAACGTCTTGACAAAGTTGCAACAAAATTGGTTCAGACAAGCGAGTAAAAGCTGTTCTTCTAACAATATGGGAGCAGCATTAAGATCAATGTATACGAACAGCAAGTACGAAGAAGTCCGAGAAGAATGGGAGGAAGATTACAGTCCTCAAAGGTTTTCTTACAAAGCTCTATACAAAGCCACCAAAGGGTTCAAAGAGAGCGAGTTACTTGGAACAGAAGCAAACGGGACAGTCTATAGAGGAAAGCTCTCGTCAAATGCACAGATTGCTGTAAAGAGAGTTTCTTTAGATCCAGAACAAGACACCAAGCACCTTGTTTCTCAAATAGTTGGTATTGGCAAGCTAAGACACAAGAACCTTGTGCAGCTTCTAGGGTACTGCAGAAGAAAAGGTGAATTACTCTTAGTCTATGATTATATGCCTTATGGAAACCTTGACGATTTCTTGTTTAATGAGGAAAAACCTAAGCTTAGCTGGTCTCAAAGGTTTCACATTATCAAAGGTGTGGCCTCAGCACTTGTGTATTTACATGAGGAGATAGTTCTTCATAGAGATGTAAAAGCTGCAAATGTGTTATTGGATGAGGATTTAAACGGTCGGGTAGATTTTGGTCTAGCTATATTTGGTACAAACAGGAATCCAATGCTTGGAAGTGTAGGTTATGTGGCTCCAGAGCTTATAATAACAGGAATGCCAACAACAAAAGCTGATGTTTATTCGTTTGGTGCATTATTACTTGAGTTTGCATGTGGGAGAATGTTTATAGAATATGCAGGGAAGCCTGAAGAGTTTAATTTAATCAGTTGGGTGTGTCAATGCTCAAAAAGAGGGAACTTGGTTGGTGCTAGAGATGCTAGACTGGAAGGAGATTATGTGGCTAAGGAGATTGAATTGGTACTCAAGCTTGGGCTACTATGTGCTCAGTACAATCCAGAGGACAGGCCAAGCATGTCTCAAGTGCTTAATTATCTTCAAGGGAATCATGTTTTGCCTGACATTCCTTCAGACACATCTGAAATCACTATTCCTACTCCTTACCATGAAGTTTTGGCTTAATCTATGCAACATTCAAAAAGATCTGCATTGCACACTGCACACTGCACTTATGATTTAGGACAGGCTTGTAATGTTAAAATGGTATCATTAGTAGAGTTTTCCTATAATGCTTGTAAACAGTTTCCTCTCCATACATATCTTCATATCTATGCATTTAGTTTTTATTTCATATCTGTTACAAGAAGTAGCTTTTTCTCCTAAGCTAAGCTTTGATTTCCATTGACACCGAGGTTGGTTTCTTTTTCACTCGTACCCAAATATTTTTGGACCCTAAGTATGGGCTTCTGTGACGTCTCATCCCGGACACTAAGCTGGAACGGCCATCACACGCCGAATCACTAAGTGATTCCGACCAGACTTAAGCCTTTAAGTGTTAGAGTTGATTTAAATGCGGAAGCAACTTAGATAAAACGGGATTTTTATTAATAATACTTAAGATTCATTACAGCTTGAGAGTTTTGCTCTATAGGCTATTACAAGTTTAATAATAACGATCCTAACATAAATCCCGAGTCGATCACCACTCTTTGAACCCTATAACTAATATTACTCAAATTCATCTCATACAATCTACATATATCCATTATTAATATACATGCTACAACTTTTGACAGTTTATTAAGTTATTTTTATTAATAATACTTAAGATTCATTACAGCTTGAGAGTTTTGCTCTATAGGCTATTACAAGTTTAATAATAACGATCCTAACATAAATCCCGAGTCGATCACCACTCTTTGAACCCTATAACTAATATTACTCAAATTCATCTCATACAATCTACATATATCCATTATTAATATACATGCTACAACTTTTGACAGTTTATTAAGTTATTTAGTTAATTTTCACATTTGAATTGTTTTAATTTCAAAATCATTAACTTTATAACACTAGACCCTAAACTGATATATATAAACCATTTGAACCCTATAACTGATATTACTCAAATCATCTTATAAGAATAACATTTGAATATTGGTGTCAATAAGCATAACATATATCTTCTCTTATTAACTTTAAATTTTGTAAGAATAACATTTGAATGCGTATTTTTCTAACTATTTTTTCGTATATCATTTGAAAAGGTAATATAAAAATTGGCCAATGAAAAGCTGCGGCGGAGATAGTGTACGAGATGCAACATACACTGTTGGATATTGTTACACAACTTAATTCATTCAATTTGAGTCGTTGTTTCCTTTCAGGTTCCTTTTGCCGGGANCCCCCTCTTCTATTTCTAAACCTAATCCGCCATCTCCATCTCTATTTCTAAACCTAATCCGTCATCCTCCTCTTCTATTTCTAAACGTAAGCTGTCATCTCAATCTTCTTAATTCTAAACCTAATCTGCAACAATCGTTACATATTTCTCATATGGAGA
>OVBE01006785.1:0-19334 GCA_900406425.1 Iberis pinnata | reverse complement strand
TTTCATAAAATTTTTTATATAAATAAATTATTTTTTTATAATTTTTTATATAAATGAAAATAATAAATTAATAATAAATAGTAATTTAAAAATATATATAGTTAAAATATGAATCTAAAATTAGAATATTATGGCTTTATTATGATATTTAATAATTATTTTATAAATTGTAAACTATAACAAAATATAAATATTTAAGTAGTAATTTAGATTGAATATAAATATATTTTTGATTTATATAACACGTAAAATTAATTTTATTTTATTAGTTTTATAATATTTTAATGCTCTATGCTCAGGAAATGCTCTTTCTGAAAGTATAAAGGTGAGGAGGATTTATGAGTATAAAAATATGCTAAATGCTCACCTAAATACTTTCTTAAGATTATCGGAATCTATGGATTTGGAAGTGCCAAGTAAACCAAATGGAAAAAGAAAGAAGCTTTCTGGTTTGAAAGCATCTGTTCTGTTATGTTTTGTTATGTGTTCTTGTGTTTTAATGTATGAAGTTTCAGTTAATATGTTTTGGTGTTGATGTTTTAATATATGAAGATTCAATTTCTGTTTTGATGTGTTTAAGTTAATATGTTTCTATGCTGATGTTTTCAGTTTAGGTTATCAAGAATTCACAAGATAAACAATTCAAAAGAATTCAGAGAAAAAGACAGAGGAATTCAACAGAAAAAGAATAAGAAGTATTCAGAAGAATCGGAAGAAGAATCATAAGCAGAATGAAGCAAAATTCAGAAGCAGAATTCAGAAGAATTCAAAAGCAAATGAATCAGAAAGAAAAAATGGTTGTAAGTTTAAACAAAAAGATCTTATGATTTTTATTTTAAGAACCATTTGGTTCTTCACCAATAGAAGAACATTTTTGTTTTAAGATTTGTAAGTATCTTAAACAAAAATTTATATATAAAAGAAAATTAAAAATGTGATAAGATACACTTGCGAGTTTCTCCTAATGGAGATGCTCTCACCAGCTAGTCCAACTACTTGCTAAGTTATTGTATTTATTTTCTTATGTCATTGTTAAATTTTTATGAGAATATCGAATAGATAAGGTATTGAGTATATATCTCCATTTATAAAGAACACAAATGACACTTTGTCGAGTAACAAGACTTTTAATTTCCTTCCCATCTTATTTGCCACATAAATTTCAAATCTTTCCCTATTAATATATTTAAGATGATGGTCTGGTATATGATATAATCTTATATCAGTTATGAATATGTTATCTATAATTTTATTTCGTAATTAGTGTCTCTAAAATTCAAAACATACATTTTGAATCACATTTATGATTAACTTTGTATTTTCAAGTCCAAAAATGTCTCGTGATTTTTTTGTTGTATTTTTTAATGTTTCACGTTGTTTTAGATGATTGAGTATCATAGGGATTTACCGAATTGCGATTAGATAGGAAAAGGTTAGATGATGTTGAAAATCAAAGTTTTTTAAACTGAGCTATGCCCAAGCCGACCAAAGCTTCCCTGAGATATCCCTAGAAAGCTCGATTATTTTGACCGTCTTCAATCTCTTCCACTCTTACCAAAGTCATTTCGGTCGGCATAAATGTATCATTAGCTATCTTCTATGTGCCTTTTCACATAGACCAAGTTCAGCCCCACACCAGCCAAAGCTCTTCCCATGATGTCGTTGGTCGACTCGGGCATCTCCATCCTTCGTTTTCATGTTGGTTTGACTCGATGTTTCTCGGGTCTAGCCTATTTCGTTTAGGTTCAAATATTTAAATACTTTAAACTAATGTTGGTAGAATTATGATTAATTTCTTAAGGTTTTAAGAGAGTTTTATTTGTTTTGAAAGATTTTCAAGTTTTTTTTTTTTTTGGCTGAAATATAAAATTTATTAAGATATAAGTTTAACAAGAGGAGGAGAGTTATCAAGACGAGCTTGCGAAGCTAAGCTGTCTACAAAAGTTAGAAAACATCTAGGTACATATGAAAAAAAGATAACCGAGTTATGACTAGCTTGGAGTATGCCTTGCAGTAGGATAGTAGCTGAATCATGTCGAAGTTGAGTAGAAGTACTAGTAGCATAGAAACGTTGCAACAAAGACATCAACTGTGAATTATCATTGTTAACCTGAAAATCCTTGAACCCAAGTCTGTTAGCTGAAATAATGGCTCTGAGAACTCCATACGCTTCAGCTTGAAAGACATTCTCCATTGGAACAGCTGAACGTGAGCCATATGCCAATACGTCTACTCCATTTGTAAGGAGCCAAGCAACTCCAATTCCGTCTTGAGCATTGATCCAGGAAGCATCTGTGAACATTATAAGATTATTAGAACATGAAGGCAATCTTTGTAAAGGATTTGGAGGGGACAATAGTTTTTCCTGGAAATTGTTTTGATTTTTTGAAGGCAAGGATTGCCATTCTTTATCAGATGCTATAGCCAAATTGATAATATCTGGTATTCCACGTTTGATACCCTTAAAAACCAGATCGTTTCTGAATTTCTAGATTCTCCATAAGAGGTGAACTGCAAATTCAGGATTATTATGAGACTGCATTGATGGCTTTAGCAATTCTTTAATGGTCATTGGAAGATCTGTGGTAGGCTGATTAAGGAAGGCTGGCTTCAAAGAGGAAAGATCCCAAACTTCTCTTGCCACTCTACACTTGAAGAATAAGTGCTCAACTGACTCTGGTTGCTCTCCACAGAGATAACAAGTTTGATCAGAAACTATTTGTCTCTTTGCTAACTCAACACCCACAGCCAATCCATTATGCAGAAACCTCCACATGAAATGTTTAAGTTTTGGTTGCGCATCCAAAGACCATATAGCACATGAAACAAAGATGGTCTCTGAGGGAAAGATCTCAGATGGATTACTCTGATGCAATATTCTTCTATAGCCAGATTTGACAGAGTAATCCCCAGAAGGGGAGTATTCCCAAATAAGTTTATCTTTGACGCCAACACATGAAGGGTGTAGGTTAGATAAGACATTATAATCCTCAGGAACAAGATATTGTGATGCCATAGTTAAGTCCCAACAAGTTCCTGATGGTGAAATCAGGGAAGAGACTTTTTGTTCTGTATCCACTGGAAAAGGGGGAAGAGTAGCTGGTGAATAAGATGGTTTGTGTAACCACTTATCCTGCCATATTCTGATTGTTTTACCATCACCAATCACCCAATGTGTATTAGTTTTCAGCAGTTGAATACCTTGGTGAATACTTTTCCAGGCATAGCTCTGCCCTGGTTTATATTCTGAATCAAATAAAGCTATTTTGGGGAAATATTTGGCTTTGTAGACCTGACTAAGAAGAAGATCCGGCTCATTTATGATTCTCCAGCCTTGCTTAGCTAAAAGTGATGTGTTGAAAGCTACCAGATCTTTAAAACCCACTCCCCCACTGTCCTTAGGTTACATAATCTTTTTTCAAGAGATCCAGTTAATACCATGACCTTCAGTTGTTGATTTCCATCAAAACTTTCTCATAAGGCTTGTGATCTTAGTAATAAGCGAGGATGGAAGGATGAAACATGACATTAAATAAGTTGGGATAGCAGTGACCACTGATTTAAGCAAAGTTTCTCACCAGCATAAGAGAGAAATTTAGTTGTCCAATTTTTCATCTTCATCTGGATTCTATGTAATATATAAGCAAAAGTGTCCTGTTTGTTTCTCCCTATAGATTCAGGCATTCCCAGGTACCGATGTGTGCCTCCATACTGTCTTACCCTGGTTATATGCAGAACCATTCTCTGTGCTCCCAGAGGACAGTTCTTACTGAAGATAACTGAGGACTTTTGGAAGTTAACACATTGCCCTGAAAGCTTCCCATAGATGTGCAATATATGTCTTAAAGCTCTGCAATCTTGATCATAAGCCCTTGTAAAGATAAGGCAGTCATCTGCAAAGAAGAGGTGGAAGATGGAAAGGCCACCTCTACTTGCTTTGAATCCAACTAATTGTTTTTTTGCATATCAGATCTTTCAATAGATATGATAACCCTTCTGAAACGATTAGATATAAGTATGGGGAAATAGGGTCCCCTTGTCTCAGGCCATTTGTGGGTTTGATATGACCATAAGGGGTCCCATTCAACAAGACATGGTAAGTTGGGGAAGAAATACATGTATAAATCCATGAGCACCACTTGTCTGAAAACCCCAACTTTTGTAACATGAACATAAGGAAGTTCCATTTAACCTTGTCGAAAGCTTTGGTAATGTCTAGCTTTAAGGATACTGATGGGGATTTACGTTTCTTGGTTGTCAGATAGTGAATTAGCTCTTGAGCAATCAGAATATTATCAGTTATTTTCCTCTCTTGAATGAAGGCCGATTGGTTTAAAGAGATAATTCTGTGAAGGATTGGTTTCAGTCTAGTGGCTAGAATTTTTGAGATTAGCTTATAAGCTACATTTGCTAAGCTAATGGGTCTGAAGTCTTTTGGATTAATTGGATTGGCTATTTTAGGGATTAACATAAGTTAATATGATTAATTCTGAGAGGTAAAGTACCTTGTTCAAAGAAATGGTGAATGTAGGCTTTGACTGATTCTTTAAGAATGGACCAATGAGCTTTGTAGAAGTGACCTGTGAATCCATCTGGTCCAGGAGCCTTGTCTCCATTAGTCTGTTGTAAAGCCATTTGAATCTCCTCCTCTGTTACCATTCTTGTCAGGTGTAGATTCATATCCTCAGTTACCCTGGACTGCAAACTAGAGAAAACATTGTATTCCTCATCTGAAATCTCATGATTATCATTAAATAGGTTGTGATAATAAGAGGGGTGGTTTTGGGGTATCCACCCTCCCCTTGATAGTTAAAGTAGCATTTCTCTTGGACTTGACTTGTTTGCTGGAAGAAGCAGTATCCTCTAAAATATGATCATCAACTTTCCTTTTCCTAGTTGCTTCAAGGAGCAATCTACCATTTCTTTGCATAGTTTGAAGAGCTGGAACTATAAGTATTTCCGGTAAAGATACTGGTTGTTGATTGGGAAGTTCCAGGGGAATATATTGAGGCTCCTCTGCTTCAGTATGAGCAGGACAAACAGTTTGATCACGTTGTAGGGAACCACATTTGAAACAGAATTTGCGAAGTTTGTCAAACTGAAAACAAATCAGAGTTGGAGCTTCACCCTTGCGGAACTGTATGTGAAGCGCAAAGATGAGTTTAGAGTCAGCTCCAATAGAGATCTTAGCCCATGCTTCTGCAGGTTTATCATTAAAAGGTTCCTTCAACCTGACTTCTTCAACAACACCTAAGTTCTGACCAATTTCTTTTAACATCGCTTCATCACGAAATTCATCTGGAATGTTCAGGAATTTCACCTAGAAAGAGATATTATGGAGATAATCAGGAACATTTTTCGAGTCCATCTGTCTGTGATGATCATCCAATCCTTAAAAGTCCAGGGCCCATCCTCGAGAACATGCATTAAGTGATGTTCGGATTTGAAGAAAAACTGCACTGTATTATCATCAATGACACGGCTTGTGACTCTGTTTTCAAGCTTCCAGGCAGTTGGCATGGTTTTCTTCAACGGATGGACTCTTTGGTGAGCTGGGTTGACTGTGCGAACAAAGATACTAAGACGATGCTGATTATCCCTTTGATGCTGACCATCGATTGTTGGTTGAAAAGGAGTCCTGTCCGATCCGAGGTTGAGATTCTGTAAAGAGGTCCACAAATTATCGACCATCTTGAAGAAACAGAGGAAGATTGAGAAGCCGAGAAGAAGAGAAGACTTATTTGCGATGAGCTTGATATTTGAGAAGAGATTACCGTAGAAGAACGGAGGATTGTTGCATGCAGCACAAGAGAAACCCAGAAAAGTGGGTAATTTTCGAAAATAAGATGACCGGAGAAGATCGGAACTTAGTCGGAGTTATAGCCGAAAATCGCCTTTTTTGGTCAGCAATATAAGAAATACCATATCAAACAGTGAATAATCAACATGCTCACATGGTAATTCTTTGTTAGAGCGTTATGAAAGATTGTCAAGTTTGATTCTAAGATTATAAAGTATTGGATTATTGCAATTTATCATGTTTACTTTTTCTATTTCAATAATTTTGTATAAGTAGTTTAAGGTATTGTGTCATGGGTTAGATTAAGATTGCTAGTTTAATGTTAGAGCTTTTATGTTTTAAGTTAAATTTAATGCAGAGATGATCTTGATAAACTTATTTTAAGATCATAGGAATGTTCATACCCGAAAGGTGTTCGCTGAAATTGTCTAATAATCCTATTCTAGAGCTAATATGCTAAAAACTTGTTTGCAATGCATATTAATCATTAGAATTGGCAAAAGATAATTGGTCCTACATATGATAAATGTAAAAATTATTTTGCATGAGAATGCTTTAAATCATCTAGTTCTTTGATTTAATATTTAGTTGAATAACTTATAGCCTATAGATACATTGCCTAACCATTGATCACCTCTTCTCAAAAGTCTAATTCATGACTTGCCCATTTTAGACTGAATTAAACCTTATCGCTTTGTTTATTACTCTCTTAATTGACTTTTAGTATCTTTGTTAATCTTAATTGTAGATTGCATATCTCTTGAATTGTTATAGCTTAATAGGACGATTATCTCTTGGATTCGATATATCAAATTCTACATTGAACACCATATTCTTGTGGCTGTGAGATGTTGGTTGAGATATTAACTTTTATTCTTTTCAAGTTATGGCACTTTTTATGCAGAAATAGTTTTGTTACCTATGTCTTTTAGTAGTTTTCTAAGAATATATTCCCTTTCTCATATACTTATTTGGTTACTGATTACGTATATAGCTCTTCTTTATATATGCAAGGTATATGCATATAAGAAGTCAAAGGGACAATAATTTGTTTAAAGTGGAAAAAATCAATCGTTTGGCACGTGATCTTGCTCATGAAAGTTGACACAAGTAATGCGAGGTTCATACTCCTCATTGGAACTTGGAGATGGAAAGAAAGTTTCACTCGAAGAACCAACTCCACAAGTTCAAGGTGGACAACCTCGAATCTCACTATATCAAGCTCATCTTTCATAACAACAAGATGTACAAGCTCATGATGATGGAGCTATTTCTAGAGCTCAAACTCTTCCAATAGGAAATTAACATAAAATAGGAGTTTTTTTTATGAATCGAGTTAACAAATGTTTCAATTGGAGTCCAATGAGTACTCCACCAACAGTTTCAAAATTAAGCCATCCCTCAATATTATGGTTCAAAACCAAAAGTTCTCCAAGGAAATCGTAAGGACGATGTAATTTTCTTTTCCGACAAAAGATGGTCAAATTTTTGATAAACACGAATTTGCAGATTTTATGTCTAAGCAAGTATCCTAAGAGTACTCATATAATTACAGTACTTAGGTGTCAAATCCAAATCAGGAAGCAATCAATTCACTAAACCTATGAGAATTCCATTTAGTCTAAACATATAAGGTTTTTGTTGTAGAAACAATTAAACATGCATAATTCAAAAGTCAATTAGTAATGAAGCAAACTCAACTAAGATTAAACATGAAATCAATATAAAGAGATAAAAAAAAATAGGCAAAATTTATTGACTCTAGTGATCAAATGATATCCTATGATGCTAATTTACACAATCCAGTGTTAATCCTTGATCTAAAATTAATTAGACTAATCCACTCTTGTGGCACTAATCCCTCTTTTAATCATACAACTAAAACAATTTCTTGAATAATTAAAAGGCATTAAGATCTAATTCACGACTAACTAACACAATCTCTTGGTTAGGCCTCGTGTAGCATTCAAAAGTTCATTCAGGCATTTTATCGAACACATTTTAGGCATTTTATGAAACACCTTTAAGGCATAAAACTACCTATGATCTAGAATTGAGTGATCAAAACAAAACAAGCATTAAGAACACTATTTTAATGAAGATCTAAGATATTTAAGTCATAAACATCATTTTTAATCATTTAATCACCAGAATCTACCTAACCTATTTGCTTATGAAGAAATACTCATTACTCATAGATAAAACACCAAATCCAATTATAGAAATGTGTTGAATCATGATTAGAAAGGAAAACAAGAAAAAAAAAACAACCAAAACAAAGATTCAAACTAAAATTAAGCAAAGATTCAAATGTTTTACAAAGTTCTTAACAAGAGATTAAGATAAGATCTAAATTAGGTATAAGAACCTTAAATAGTATCTCCTAATAGTCTTGGGTTAACCCAAAAACATGGGTTGACAAATAAAAGAAACTAGGTAAAATTCACTTGGTCAACTTTTGGTAGATTTCTTTTTGACTCGGTATCGACCAAAACACCCAGTATGAATCCTCGGTACGGCTTGCTTCCTCTATGTACCGGGTCATCTGGCCAATACGTGTTTCCAATAGAGCATATATGGTCTTCTAGCTGATACAACTTAGCCGGTGTGACTGTACCGAGCTAAGTATCAGCCAATGCATCCCGATACAATCTAGTCTTGGGCTGCATTGAGACTTCAGGCCGGTACATCCTAGTCGATACGCTCATACCGGTCTAGGTTTATCGGCTCTTTTAGCTCGTATACTTCTTCATTGCTTCACACTGGGTAATTAGTCTGGTACATGCTAGCCAGTACGAGTACATCCCCCCCCCCCCCATTTATCTCCTTTTCTCTCCATTTTTCTTTTTTTTGACCCAAAAAATCGATTTCACACATCTTGAACACCTAAAACGTGCAATGATATAAAATAATACAAACTATTTATGCCTAAATGCAATAGCGGAGGTAGAAATTTAATTGACGAAAAATTATATACTTTGTTTATGTATAAAAAACAATACATTCATATATGAATTTTGTACTTATAGTTTGAAAACTTTTATTACTATTTCTTGTTACGTTTGTAGATATATTTTTTTATGTTGCAAACAAAATAATCACTGAAAAACTGATCACGATGTGATTCTATAGTAAGATCTTCACAATCTTCATTCGTGAAAAACATCTTTCAACAATAGAAGTCGTAACATGTAAATTTTAAAATTGCCTATAAAAAGAGTAAAGGATGAGAAAAATATTAATTTGTTTCAGCCATCACTATACTAGATTTACAAGATTTTTTTAGATTAGCAAACTTTTCATCGACAAAATAATTTATTTATTATTTTAATTTAGGAAAATTCTATAAAAAAACCCACAAAACTAGGTGTGTTCTAAGACCACCTCCAACGCGGGGGAAAGAGGGATTTTAAAACTCACTTTAATAATTTTTTAATCAAAACCCATATCTTAAAAGTGACGCGTATCTTCGTTTTGAGATTTTTAGAAGTGTATCAGGACCGCCACGTGGCAACCCATAATTGGCGGTCCTGATTTTATGAATTGTTTTTTCTTAAACGGTTGATTTGTTTTTTTTTCTTTTTATTAGGACAGGCTTACGGGTATTCGATTCGGTTTCGGTTCTTCAGATCCTAAATTTTAATACCCAATCAATACTTTTCTAATAATTAATTCAGTTTCGGTTTGGTTCTTGTTGGTTCCGGGTTTTTCTCCATGGTTGATTTGTTATTTTTAGGGCAGGGCTTTCGGGTCTTCGATTCGTTTCCGGTTTTTCAGATTCTAAATTCTAATACCCAATCGATACTTTCTAAATATTCCAGTTCGGTTCTTGTCGGTTCCGAGTCGGTTCGGACCTGAAATACCAAAAATACCCAAAAACATCTAAAAATACCCGAAAAACTAAAATATCAGAAAATACTAAAATACCCAAAATATTTTAAAACTAAATTACCCGAAGAAAAAAAATAAAATATTCAATTTTTTAGTTTCATAAAATATAAAATTGCTTAAAAATTAATCATGCAAAATGCAAAATTTATGTTCAAATATTTCAATTAAAAAATTAACTTTTAATTCTTAAGAACCACTGATGTGGTTCTACCATTGGAGACATAAAATTTAGGAAATTCTTAACTTTTTAATCATAAATTTATATTAATTAAAATACTCATTAGATACTCTAATGAGCATCTACCATTAAACATAATCTAAAACCTTAAAATTCAGTATTAAATTTATAGATCTAATAAAAGAAAACTCACCTTTACTATAACACAAGCTAAATTCAAATGTTAACTTATTATTATTTGTAATAGGGTTAAAAATTAATCTAAAGTAAAGTTAATAATAATATATTTAATTTTTTTGTCACTAATATATTGAATGTTAATTGTTAAAAAAAAATATAATTAAGTGGTGTTAACTGATCCAACTTCTATTATATTGCCTTCGCCACTGCCTAAATGCAAGTCAAACTAGGACTAATAACAAGGTTAAAATGCTTAAAAATACTAAGATATCGAATTTTCCAACACATTTCACCCAAACACCTCAAGAGAGTTTTAGTGAAGCTTTTTTTTTCAGTCTATATATTCGATCAATATGAGGTTTTTTTTCTTCTCACGGTCAATATGAGCTATGTTGTCACTTCTAGTCTCACCATTTTACGATTCAACATGGTTTAATCCTTCTCATGTTTCAACTAAAAATTCAACAACCGTGATTTATTCAACAATAAAAACAAACTAACACCCCCTTTATAGTTTGTCTTAAATAGTTTTAGCGTTTTGTCTAATGTCCTAATTTCAGTTTACTTGAGGCCCATATAATTGGGCTCATAGTTCTTCCAGCCCACTTTTAAGGAAAGCATGTACCTAATAAAAGAAAGAAAAAAACTTTGAAACAATTTTAGTTTACCAAACAATTACTTGTTTTCACCGAAGCATATATATAGTTAACGAAACATAGACTGAGTTCTAAAAGATTAAGGGATAAAACCATGTTCTGTAGTACATACAAGCTCACAGTTTAACTTGAGCCTTTGCATGGGTTTTATGAAAAACGAATCGAATCAATTTATTGGATACCAAACATACACATTATTGAGAAATAACTTCTCGTTTCTTGTTGTCCCATTTGTCCAACCTTTTAGAGGCTTCTTCTACCTGAAACAAACATCAATGAAAAAATTATAAATGGAGACACCAAAGCAAAGGAAATGCAAACGCGGGGGCTGAATGGCTTGAGAACACATACCTCTTTTACCCAGTCTGTTCTAAAGGTGACCCATCCCAATAGAACTGTTTGTATAACCGTACCACATATCATTCCAGTCCATATACCCTAAAAGCATCAACATATATGAGTGACTAGTCTTTAATTAGTCTCAATGTTTATACATAAAATTTAATAGTAAGGAATTTGGTGTCTTGCCTTGGCATCGTACTTGAAGTGAAACCCAAAGAGAGCCCCAAGAGGAACTCCGATGATGTAATAACATGCGACGTTAACTTTGGCAACAAAAGTCTGCCAACCGCATCCAACAGCAACACCAGAGAGAACAGGTTGGATTCCATTTAGGACAAGGGTTACAGCCAGAAGCGGGCATAGATCAGAAACCGCGGCCGAAACTACTTCACCCTCAGTGAATGCATAGCTCAAAACGTCACGGCATGCCAATATAACAATGGCTAAGATCACACTTACTATCAACGAATATATGTTGACAATGACTACTGAAAACGCTGCTGATTTTGGGTTCCCAGCTCCAAGTTCATTGCTCACTCTTACACTACATTAACACCACTTCATTTTTTCACATTTATATTCAAAATTTAGTTGGGTTTGAAAAGCTCAACAACGTTCAGTTTTTTATCATGTTTGAGTGGGTGAATATAATGTAACAATTATATAATATTTTAAATTAGGGATAGGGAATTAAATGGACACCAAAATTTCAAGTTTAAAAAATTACAAGATAAAACATATATTGTGACAATGGTCGAAAATTAGTAGGAATTGAAATTTTCCGACTAATGGTAAGTGGTCAGGAATCCTTGGTGCAAAAGCATTTTAGTTGGAAAATGATCGGATTTTTGCTACTACATTAATGGTCAGTAATGTATTTGGAAAATTAGTCAAAAACTTTTTGGAATATTTTCCGACCATATTTCATTTTTTTAAAAATTAACTAAATAATAAAAGAGGAATTCTCAAAAATACCACCAAAAACTAGGTTTCTTCCAAGAATACCACATACTTCCAAAAGTTCCAAAAATACCACAAAAATATTTTTGTTCCAAAAATACCACAAATTTTGAGTTAACTTTAAAACTTCAAATTTAAACCTAAAACCCTAAAACCAAACTCTACCCCATTTAAAACTAAACCCTAAAGTTTATTTAGTGAACCCAAACCCAAAATTTTAAATTCTAAACCCTTAAAAATCACTTTTTATGTTTGTGGTATTTTTGGAACATTTGAGAGTGTGGTATTTTTGGAACTTTTGGGAGTGTGTGGTATTTTTGGAATTTGAATTTCTTTTGATGGTGTTTCAAGAAATTCCTCTAATAAAAATTAGAAATAGATTATAATTATACAAAATATAGATTTAAGCATTATATTAAACATATAATTGTTCAACTAAAATACAAAATTCAATATCTAAATGATCTAATTCCAAACCTAATTTCATTATCTAGATCCACTATTTTAATTACAAAACCTATTTTCATCATCTAAATTCAATAATCTAAATCCAAAATCTAATTCCATCATCTACATTCACAACTGTAAGTTTATAATCAACTTTTAGAATCTATATATACCAAACTAGAAAACTTTTAAAAATGTTATACCTTACTTTGGATTGAAATGAGAGGTTTTTTAGAATTTATGAAGTGTTTAAATTAATTGGAGGGGTAGAATCACGATGAGAATATCCATGGTGGTCGGAAATTAGTCAGAAAATTACACATAATAATATAAAGGGACATTCCAAAAATACCACACACTCCCAAAAGTTCCAAAGATACCACAATTTTTTTCAAAAATACCACAAAAATATTTTGGTTCCAAAAATACCACAAATTTAATATAGCTTTTAAATTTCAAATTTAAACCCAACCTCCAAAATCAAACTCACCTCCTTCAAAACTAAACCCTAAACTCTAATTAGTGAACCCAAAATTTTACTTTTAATTCTTTAAAATTCACTTTTTATTTTTTTGTGGTATTTTTGGAACATTTAAGAGTGTGTGGTATTTTTGGAACTTTTGGGAGTGTGGTATTTTTGAAATTTGAACTTCTTTTGATGGTATTTCAAAGAATTCTTCTAATATAAATTAACCACAATTACACATAATAATTTATTAGATATAATAATTAATTATAAAATTTGTATTACTAATTTTACTATTTTATGACTAACTTTATAACTGAATACCGATCAGTTTTAGTTGCCGAAATTTTTTTGATCAATTTCTAACTAATTCAACAATTAGTCAGATATTTGTCAAAAAGTTTCCGATTAAATATCGATCAATGTCTTGGTCAGAAATTTGTTGTCTAATCTCAGACTAATTGTTGAATCACACAAAAATTAGTCAGAATATCTTAGAAAACTTTCCGACCACCATTTTTAACTATTTTTGGTGGTCTGAAATAATATATTATTCTTGTAGTGATTTAACATCAGAGAAAGAAAATTGGGACAGAATTGACCTTATAGCTGCATTGAATCCAACAGATATCATGAACACCCATCCTGAAATCGTCATGCTGAAACAAAAAAATAACCAAAATTTAATTTTGTTTTTAAACAAAAAATAATTTATAACACACAATCCAATATAATATTTGTGTTGATAAACCATTCATTTGTTTTTAAGTCGTGATATTATAGTAAAATAGAAGCGAATGCTATATGTTGATTTGCTGCAAGTAACTTTCGGAGGTATAAAATTCAAAAAGAAGACAACAAAAAAGAAAGAGGAAATGTGACGTGACGATTTCAACAAAGATGAAGACTAGTCAAAAATGTTCGCCACTAACTTAACTTTCATATCATCTACTGTCTACAATAAAAATGTCACCTTCTATTACAACAAAAAGTTTCTAATGAAAATTTCGATAATATTTTAATCATTCTTCATAAAAGTTTATAATCATACTGCTAACGTCAAATTTCAAGATAACTAATGAAAACAAATATGTTTATATCCAACCAATGTGAAAGCATAAAACTAAAATGTTTATGTTATTATCTTTTTAAGGAAAAAAAATTGTAGTCAAATTGTTTTAAAAGGAAAAAATATATATATTTCTTTATATGCAGTTAACAAGATAAAGGAGTCAAATGGTTTTGAAAAGAAAGAAAACATACCAAATGGAGAGTGAATCGAGAGCAAGTTCCGGGTTATCAAGTAATCCGGCGAGTAGAACAAGGACCTGAAAATACCAAGTCTCAAGGCAGAGCATGACGGCGGAGCCGGCTGAGAGTTTGAAAAAACTCGGTAGCTCTGAGAACGCTTGCATACTGAATCCTCTCCACGTCTCACGACACCTATCGCTTTTAACGATGTAAACAAATTGAGCCACCACTATAATCCACCAGGAGAGGCTGAGAACGAGCGATGCTCCGAGTAATCCCATCCCGAGCTTGTAAACAGCTAGCCAGCTTAGGAGAAGGTGGAGGAAGAGCGTTGCGGTTGAGATGTAAGCGCTCGGTGCTACGATGCTCTGCGATTGTAGGAATTTCTGTATCGGAAAGTTTACAGCGTATGCGAATATTTGCGGTATTAGACCGTAGACGAAGAGAGCTGCAGCGGAAGCGATCGACGGTGATTCTCCCAGGAAAACCAAAATAGGCTCGGAGAAGATGTAGAGTATGGTGAGGAGAACGCCGGTGAGAGAGAGTAATACGGTGGATCTCTGGAGATAAATGCCGAGCATAGCGTATTTTCTTCCTCCGAAAGCTTGTCCACACAAAGTCTCAACCGCACTCCCCATTCCTAACTAACAATTTCAAAATTCCAAAATTCTCGTAAATAGATATGTAAAACATTAAAAGAGACGCTATATGATAGAAAAGAAAAAACAACTAACCATGAGACCGTAGGCAAAAATTTGGATTCCGGTGTTGCCGAGAGAAGCGGCGGCGAGTTCGAGGTTTCCAAGATGGCCGGAGAAGATTTGAGTGGACATGGACATGAGATAGTTTATCATGTAAACGATGACGGCAGGGGCTGCAATTTTGAAGAGCAGCTTCGATTCGATCATTGTGGCTTTACGCAGCCGGATATACGTCGGAGTGTCCATGTCCGACAACACGCTCTCTAGCTCGCCGTTGTTTGATTCACCGTGAGGATGGAGAAGCGGTTGGTATGCGCCATCGTTTTGAGATGAGTCCATGCTCTATCTCTCTCTATGGTTATCACTGGCTATACGGAAGTGCGTGTCCTGTGTAGTGTAGTCTAGTGTTAAGAGGTTTTGGAGGCTGGCCTGTGGCAGATAAAGACTAACGTACAAGTATAAATGTATTTAATTGAGAAAATACAACAAAAACAGAGTAAAAGGAAACGTTTATGAATTTATTGCATTACTACCTTTTGACCCGTGGTAGGCGTGGAACGATTCTTTTTCTTAAATTCTATATTTAGTTTGACATATATTTATATTAGATAATTGATGAGAGAAAAAAAAATCTATATTTAGTTTGACATATATTAGTATTAGATAATTGATGGGAGTATTGTACTGAATTATAAAATTTTAAAAATAAAGTTATATTTTTTTTAATGATAAATTTTATTAATAATGAATCAAGATATGTCATATACAAAACTAAAGAATACAAATTATTACACAAGCAGATATGTGCACCATATGCTGAAGATAGTAATTAAAAAGTAAAGGTTACGATGCATTCTGGTCAAGAACGTATACGCTAACAGATTTATATATATGTTATCTTCTTTCCTTTGATACCATCTAACTCCGATGCAATTCATACGCCTATATTGTTAAGGTTGTTTTCGAAATGCATCAGTAAAATCCATTGCTTCTGAAACTAGTTCTGGAAATTTGACAATCTGATACTAATTAGTCCGTATCGGAGTCTTCATAACAATTGTAGACATTGAGATGATCTTGATACAATCCCATTTATTTTTAGCAATCTCTCCATCTTCACTACTTACATCGTTTCTCCAGTACTTTTTCCATGGCGGTTTCCAAATCCGAAATGAACTTTGAGAAGATTTAACGCCTACAAGAAATTTATCCAGAGAAAAAACACCATAATACGATACATACCATGGAAAAACGCCGACAAACAGAGATTCCATTGTCGGAAGAGTAAAATCTCGAAAGAGATTCAAATTGTTGATAAACGAAATTAATAAATTCTCCATGGAGAAGATAACTAAATATAACAAAGACAAACAACTAAACTACTAAAGTATAACCGACAATGAATTATCTACGATCGAAAAGAAACTAAAATAGAATATAGTAGAGTACCGACCGACGCCGGAGAAACCAACGCCGGCCGGCCAAAAACGAACGAGATGGACGATACGCAGGGACTTGTGCGACAGAGAGAAACGGCGTCCAATTTAGTGTGTAACCAAAAATAAATGTTTTTTTCCTAAATAAAGTTATTATAGATATAACAGAAAGTAATATGATATTTTACGTAATATATATATTTGATTCTCTTTAATAATATGTGAAATCTATTGATCTTGAAAACATAATCGTTGTCCACTCTTCATAATATTTTTTTGTGTATAAGTAGTCATGACAATAAAAGTAATAATTCTAACTCTTCATACATCATATTAATCTATATAATTTTTCAATGTATATACATACATGGATGGATCCATTCTATAAGAAAAGTGTGGTATGTGCCACATATTAAATATGCTTGGTAGGTCATGTGGTAAGATTTCAATCTCTTGAATATAAGGTTGGGAGTTTGATTTCCTTCATTCCTTTTTTCATCTTTTATTTTGTTTTTTTCATCTATATCTTAAAGTTTAGTAAATTTAAATTTTAAAATAATGACATCTTTATTTTTAAAAAATTATAAACTCATAACATTCAATATATATAATTTTCACTCTAATTAAAAATATAATTTCACATAATATTTAAAAATATATATTTTTCACATATGCAATATTTTATTATCCTTTCTATAAATTATGTAATTAATATTTATAATATGTTTTATATACATAAAATATATAATTAATAGAAATAAATTTTAATACATGATAATATCATGAAGTTAAGTTGGAAAAGATAATGTCACGTTTTTATAAATCAAAATTTATAAATATTTAAAATAATAAATTATTCATGTTTTGTTATATATCAAATTAATTTTGCCTCATATAAGTTAACTGTTTGGATCCGCCCATATATATACATATAAGTTTTATTATAATTAATGCTATAGTTTATGTAGTTTACATATTTCTTAGACTTCTTACTTTTACATGTCATACATTATAAAAATTAAAATATTTATGTTTGAATAATAATGCTCTTAAGAATATTACTTCTTTCCCACTTCATATAATATTTTTCTAGTTTACAAAGAATCTGTATTCTAATGTTCACAACTCTAACCCTCATGTACCATATTTTCTAAATGCTTTTAGGGTAAATTTCATTAAGATGAACTTTTTCTAAAGTAATTACAAGTTATAGACTTTTTACTATTGATGCATTTTGTTGAATAAAGAGAAAATTTTTCTCTATATTTTACCTTTATCTTCTTAAAATAATCATATTTTACATAATTATATCATTTTTCTATCTTGACATATGTACGATTTTTATTTATTTTTATTTTACTCTCAATATATAAAACTAATTATTTTATAGTATATGTTCAAAAAATAAAAATTATACTAAAATTCATAATATTTTGTACTCATAAATAGTTTTTTTGTTCAATTTGAACACATAAAAGCAATTTTTATTTTTCTATTATACTTTAATGAAATACTTCTCTTAATATTTAAATATTTTTTAATATTTTTTGTACATAATGCTAATTCGTTTGATGATATTGATCATGCAATTTGTATACAACATCATGATCTTGTGTATATGTCATTATACACAAATTGCAACACATAAAATAATCAAGATCGTGTACACAAACCGTGTGACTATTGTTTCCCTAAGCTTTGTTGGTTTTTCATTTTTTTTTGTAATCCTCCTCTCTCAATTATAATTAATATATAAGATGACAAAGAATATAATGAAAATACAAATGCCTAGACATATACACAAATGACTTCTGTAATCACATGATTTTATTGTATATCCTTCCTTAATCTTATGTAATCACTTTATTTTGTTAACTAGTGGATTCTAGTGGCATTGTAGTCCACGTCATTTTTCTTATTACATTACATATCATTTAATATCTAAGCAACTGCTGTAATCGTTAGTGACCTGTCATATATCATAATGTTTAAAAGATTTACAATACTGTCCTCTACAAAAATATATCATCTTTACGTTTCAGCTATAAAGTTATAATAACTAAACATATCTGAAAAGTAAAAGTTATTTCCTCCATTTTCTTTCACATCATCCTCGTTTATTTTGTCGATTTGTTCTAGAAATCCAACATCAAAAGTTGATTATATTTAAAGTAGTATCTAAAAGACATGAACATCATTAGGTTAAGAGTTTAAATGGTAGCATATCTTAAAATATGTTATTATGGTCCATGAGTGGTTCAAATGAGGTTTATTATTAGTTTAACAGTTTAATTGGTCTAAAATGAGATAATCATCATCGCGAAAAAACCTCTTAGAGATTTTAAACTAGAAATTTGACGAAACTGTTTAATCATGATTAATTTTTGATTATTAGGTTTAATTTTGATATATAAATTGTTGAAAAGGCTATAAATATTAAGGCAAATATGAAAATAACGCCTCTCTTTTTATATTGATCAAATGTATATACCTCGATTCTTAACGGCTTTTTGGCAACCATGCCATATGAATCGAGATCAGGAAGTCCGCGGGGTAAGTTTGACTTTGGTTCATAAAGAGCATATGTGTTGTTTTTTCACGTGGCCCGGCTTCGGTCCATCCGAGTTGAGAATTCCGTTTTTGGATTGGGAATCTGATACGACTTTAGCAGAAGTGTTTAACATGATATCAACATTATGTTTTTATATCAATTCAACGAACTTGACCTTGAAATTGATATATTTAGTAATAGGTCCACCAAATTCTAGGTCAAGATATAAATGTCCCTATATCTAGGTCAGTTGTTTCATTGGAACGGAAGTCAAAGTGACATCGTAGGTGTAATCATTGCTTTTCTCGGTAAATAATCTTTATATTGTTATAAGTACCCCAATTGATGCTTATTCTTAGGATCCTTCATTCGTCTTCAAATCTTAGGTAAAATTCGCTCTGTCTTCTTTTTCTATCTAAAGTATTATTATTATTATTATTATTATTATTATTATTATTATTATTATTATTATTAT
>OVBE01006784.1:0-19335 GCA_900406425.1 Iberis pinnata | reverse complement strand
CTACAACGATATGATAGTGTAATAGGAATTGATACCCGAAAAATACCTACTATCACCATACTAGCTCATTAGTTAGATTCTGCATGGCCCGGTCCTCGGCCTCCACACTAGAACAAGAAACAATCTTTTGCTTCTTTCTTCTCCAAGTAACAAGGTTACCACCAATGGATATACAATATCATGTGGTAGACTTCCTGTCATTTCTATCACCGGCCCAATCTGCATCGCAATACCCCACGATCTTCGTGTTGTTGTTATGCCCCATCCAAACACCTTGGCAATGAGTTCCTTTGAGATACCTTAGAACTCGATCGATCATATTCCAATGATGCTTCTTGGGATTTTGCATGTGTTGACTCACCTGATTCACAGCAAAGCTAATGTCAGGTCGAGTGATAGTAAGATAAATAAACTTACCAACCATCCTTCTGTATTGGTAAATGTCTCCAAATGGCTTGCTTTCAATCTCCCCTTCTCTCATTACTTTTTAGCCATCCTCAAGGGGGGTTTTGCAAGGCTTTGCCCCAAGCTTTCCTGTTTCACTTAAAAGGTCAAGAGTGTATTTTATTTGGGAAAAAAAAGAGATCCTTCTCGGATCTACATATTTCAATGCCAAGAAAATACTTTAGTTCTCCGAAATCCTTAATATCAAAGACAGATTTAAGGTGATCTTTTGTAAGTTGAATACCTACCTTGTCATCCCCAGTGATGATCATATCATCAACATATATGAGGATGACAACCTTACCTATTTGGCTAGATTGAATGAATAGAGTGTGATCTCCGTCGGACTTGGTAAAGCCTCTTGTTATGAGGGTTGAACTCAACTTATGGTACCATGCTCTTGGCGACTGTTTAAGACCATATATGGCCTTGTTGATTCTAGGAACTTTTCCCTGGCCAATTATAGCTTCAAGGCCTGGTGGTGGCCTCATGTAGACTTCTTCTTCTAAGTCTCCTTGGAGAAAGGCATTTTTCACGTCCATTTGCCATATATCCCAGTTAAAATTTGTAGCTATTGCTAAGATGACTCTAACTATGTGAAGTTTTGCAACCAGATCAAAGGTGTCTAGGTAGTCTTCCCCATAGGTTTGGGTGAAGCCTCTAGCCACTAATCTTGCCTTATGTCTTTCAATGTCTCCATTGACTTTATATTTGATGGTGAATACCCACTTGGATGTCACTGCCTTCTTCCCCTTTGGAAGTTCAACTTCTGTCCAAGTGTTGTTGTGTTCCATAGCATTGAGTTCACTATCAATGGCCACCTTCCATTCTTTTGCTTCAATAGCTTCATTATATGATCTTGGGACTTGAGCTTGATCCATCTTACTAGTAAACCCTGAAAGAAATTGAGAATCAAGAACCTAATCCATGGTGGATTAGTTCGAGGTTGAAGATTTGAGAGAAAAGTGTAAGAGAGGAAATGTTTTTTCATTCCTTAATTATTTTGGCGGCCATTACATAGCTTATATATAGGGATCTCTACACAAACCTAGGATCACCTAAAAATAGTAACAATCTAATTACCTAGGTGAAACAAATCGAATCTTGGTAACAAGGTAAAAGCATAATCGCACATGCGTACGGTCCGTACGCAAGACCACTAGCCGTTATCGCATCTTTTTGATCCAACGGTGGGATCCTCGGCCAAACTTCATCCAACGGTCATCATACGAAGTCTAGAACTTTCTATGCTTCAAGTAGCTTGAGTGGATCCGGTTTGGTAGTTAGATCCTGAGTTTTGGCCGAGAATCCTTATCTTCTGGAAATATGTGCATGTTTTGAGTGAACCATGCTCATATATGTCTTCCGGTACGATCATCAGTACATATCGGCTCGGGTGTCCTTCGACACTTTGCATTGTCCATTGTTCTTGGCCTATTTTCTCGCATCTGTTTACTAAGCCTTTTCCGATAGTCCGCATTGTTCTAATGGCTTGATCCACGCATCTGCTTACCCGATAAGGCCCGATTGTTCGTGCGGCTCGTTTTAACCTAATGCCAATAATGTGCATGTCCCGATAGTCCGACCATGCGCATCTTTACTCGAACTGACCCGATTGTCCGTATGGCTCGATATGCACGTTCTGATACTCAATCACGCGCATTCTCACCCGGCTTGGCCTGATTGTCCGTATGTCCCGATATTCTTGTTCTGATAACTAACCATGCGCATTCTCACCCGAATTGGCTTGATTGCTCGTATGGCTCGATATGCTTGTTCTGATAACTTGTGATCCACGTCTTCGGCCTATGCTCATATTTTCACCATTTTTCCAATTTCAATACTTTGGCTTGGGAAAACTCCCAAGTCTCAACATTCCCCCCTCAAGTTTAACCGTGATGAATGGTTAAACTTGGATCCATGAAGTCTAAGCCTCATTAAAAGCTTTAGTGAGAAAACCACTTGGGATAAAACTCCCTAAAGGAAAAAGAGTACAAGGCTCCACGGTAGGGGATTCTTAATCTTTGCCAATGCTTGTGAGTCCTAATCTTCCATATAAGGATTCACAAACTTTGGTGTTGGCTGCATTTGTAAAGATATCAGCCAGTTGGTCCGAGCTTCTAGTATAGCACGAAAGAATAATTCCTAGCTCCACTACCTGCCTCAATTTATGACAGTCTACTCAATGTGCTTCGTTCTTTCGTGAAAGACATTGTTTGAAGCAATGTGAATGGCTGTCTGGTTGTCGCAATGCATGGTAATAGGCTCGATTGTCTCGATGCCCATATCCTTTACAAGACCCTTGAGCCAAATTAACTCGTCTGTGAGTTTCCTCATGGCCTGGTACTGATAAACAGGTTTTTCCTCTTATCTAGCAAGTAATCCTAAGTACTTGACTTTCGATGTAGTATTTAGGTGTCAATTCCAATTCAAGATGCAATTTACTAATCAGTTCTTAAGAGAATTTCGTTCAGTCTAAACGATTTAAAAGTGATTGTGATTATCGAATAACACGAGATTTAATATAAAACGAAGATTACTATAATAAAAAGGCTAAACAAATAGGCTAAAGCAACGAATCGGGTGATCAGTGACTTTCTAGATGCTCTATACTAACAGTTAACTGCTAATCCTTAGTCTAAGATTCCCATTTATAGACTAATCCACTCTCGTGGTACTAATCATTTTCCTAATCATTCGACTAATACAATCTCTTGACTAATCCACGAGATTTAGAAACATTAAGATCTAATCTATACTCAACCACTAAACTAACTAACACAATATCTTGGCTAGGCCTCATTTATCATACAAAGATTGATTCAGGCATTTATCGAACACCTTTCGGGCAATAATTTTCCTATGATCTAGATTCAATTGATCAGGTTAAACCTAGCATTAAGAACATCTACTGTATGAAGATTTGAAGATTGTAACACCTAAACATCTAGATTTGTCATCAATTCACCCTAATCTACTCAGCCCATTTGTTTTATGAAACTACTCACAACCCATGAAGAAAACACAGATTCTCATATTAGAATTATGTTTTCCCATGGTAGAGACCGAATAACAAGAATTTAGATAAACAAATGAATACTAAAAATAAAATTGATCGAAAGATAGAAAAAGGTTTTATAGAGAAGTTCTAAGAAAAACTAGAATGAATCTTAGGTTTTTCTTCCAAGTGTTTTAAAAACAAGATACATTTTTTTTTCTTTTTTAGTAACCGATATCGGCCGGTACAACCGGTACGGCTGGCCGATATCGGTACCGGTCCAACAATGCCGATACGTCTTGGTCGGTACACCTGTACCGGGCCAGGTGTACCGGTAGCTTCTGCCCGATATCTTTTGAATGCATTTGATATCGCCTGATTCCAACCGATACACCCCAACCGGTACGGGTGTATCGGTTGGAATGTACCGGTTCTGGCCTTCCGTGATGGGTACCGGCCAGTTTGACCGATACGGGTGGCCGGTATGACGTCCGGTTTGACTCCTTAAGCTTTTTTTTACTTCTTTTCTCCCGGTTTTGACTCGGTTAAGCTGCATCTTCCTTAGGTACCTGAAATATGCAAAAGAATGCAAAATGCAACCTAGACTACTCTAAATGCAAATGAAACTAATCAAAATAAGAACTGAATCGATGCCTAAAGTGGATAAAAACGCAATACATATTGTACTCGGCTTTTGCGCTTGAGCAAGAGATAATCTTCTACTTCTTGCTCCTCCATGTCACAAGGTTGCCACCAATGAAGGTGCAATATCCGGTGGTAGACTTCCTATCACTTCTATCCCCAGCCCAATCCGCATCACAATAACCCACTATTTCCATGTTGTTGTTGTTGTTGTGTCCCATCCAAACACCTTGACAAGGGGTTCCTTTTAGATATCTTAGGATCCGGTCTATCATGTTCCAATGGTGCATCTTGGGGCTTTGCATGTGTTGGCTCACCTGATTCACAACAAAGCAAAGGTCAGGCCGTGTAATTGTTAAATAAATCAACTTACCAACCATCCTTCTATATTGGTGTTGGTCCTTGAATGGTTCGCTTCCATCCTCCCCCTCTCTCATGACTTTGTAACAATCTTCAAGGGGTGTTTTGCAAGGTTTAGCTCCAAATTTTCCTGTTTGAAACAATAAGTCAAGAATGTATTTCCTTTGAGATAGAAAGAGACCTTTCTCGTATCTACAAATATCTATCCCTAGGAAATACTTTAGTTCTCCCAAGTCCTTAATATCAAAGACTGATTTTAAATGTTCCTTTGTAAGTTGAATACCTACCTTGTCATCCCCTGTGATGATTATATCATCGACATATATGAGGATGACAATCTTACCTCTTTGGCTGGATTGGATGAAGAGTGTGTGATCACCTTCTGATTTGTTGAACCCTTTTGATATGAGGGTTGAACTTAGTTTATGATACCATGCCCGAGGTGATTGTTTAAGACCATCAATGGCCTTGTTAAGCCTAAGGACTTTTCCTCGGCCAATTGTAGCTTCAAGACCAGGTGGTGGACGCATATAGACTTCTTCTTCTAAATCACCTTGTAGAAAGGCATTCTTCACGTCCATTCGCCAAAGATCCCATTTTAGATTCGTGGCTATGGCCATGATAACTCTAACCGTGTGCAACTTTTCAACCGGGGCAAATTTGTCTAGATAGTCTTCACCATAATTTTGGGTGAGGCCTCTAGCAACTAACCTATCCTTATGTCTTTCAATGTCCCCATTAGCCTTATACTTTATAGTAAACACCCACTTAGAAGTCACTTCCTTCTTGCCTTTTGGAAGATCTACCTCTCTTCAAGTGTTGTTGTGATCCATGGCTTTGAGTTCATTATCAATTGCCATTCTCCATTCCTTGGTTTCAATAGCCTCATTGTATGTACCCGACACTTGGGATTGATCCATCTTGCTAGTAAAGACTTGATGGCCCTTGGGAAAGTTTGTCATTAAGCAAAACTTTTGAATTGGGTGAGCTATTGCTTCATTGTTGTAGTAGACTCTATTGTTTTTTCCAATTCGAAGGAGGATACTTTATCCTTGTACTTCTCCTTAATACTGGTTCCTCTGGTTGTATTGTGGGTTCTGGTTCTTGAAACAATCCATCTTGGTCATGATCATGAAAAGGTGAATCTTGAGTCGTTTCTTCATTTGGCCCGACTTCTTGTGATTCTGATGAAGATTCATCTTGATGCCCACTCCCCCCCTTCATGATCAAGATGGATAAGAGCTTGATTTGGTGTAGTCTGATCATTGTTGGCCAAAGGTGTACTTGTAGCTACCCCAAGGTTTTCCAAGATCCTTTTTAGATTTTTTGCCCTATCCGAGCATGATGTAGAAAGATCCTTTAGATGATCTCAATTCTTCTCATCATAGTAGCCATTTGTTTCCATAAACTTTACATCCCTTGATACTAGGACTATCCTTGTCTCGGGAACGTAGCATTTATACCCCTTCTGGTTATGTGAGTACCCAATGAACATGGCTCTTGTACTCTTGGCATATAGCTTAGTTCGTTGGTCACCTGGTATGAACACAAAGCAAACACAACCAAAAACGTTTAGATGTTTTAAAGATGGTTTATGTTTGTTAAGAATTTGAAAAGGGGAGATATTTTGTTGGAGTTCTATTGATGAGGTAGCAAGCTAATGTGACCGCATCACTCCAAAACCGCTTGGGAACATTCGCATGGAACATCATGGACCGAGCAATTTCCATTAGGAGCCTGGTCTTCCTCTCGGCCACTCCATTTTGTTGTGGAGTGTAGGGACAGATCGTTTGGTGGATTATGACATGCTTATTTAGGTGTTCCTTGAACAAGTGGCTAATATATTCCCCTCCATTTTCCGATCTAAAAATTTAATTTTAGAGTTAAAATGGTTAGTAATATATGATTCAAAGTTTACAAAGGCTTCAAATACTCTATCTTTAGATGGAAGTAATGTAAGCCAAGTATACCTAGATTTCTCATCAATGAATGTGACGAAGTATTTATTGTTCTCCCTAGATATGCAAGGCGAGGTCCAAACATCCGAATGGATTAGGTCAAAAAAATTTTCATACATGGCATTAGACTTAGGAAAAACCGATTTGCAATGTTTACCCAAAATACATGCTTTACAAGTGTTATTAGCAAAAGAAACATTANAACAAAAGATAGAGATAGAGTGGGAGAATGCTTGATGTCTTCAAGCACATAGAGATCTTCCTTAGTTCCTCCCATACCAAGGATAGCACTTGTCTTAATATCCTGAAACCAAACTTCATTAGGCCCAAATATCACATTACAATGTAAATCATTTGTTACTTTCTTAATGTATATAAGATTAGATGTGAATGATGGAGAAAGCCCTAGAGTCTTTGTTAAATAACCTAAGATTGCCTACTCTTCTAATAGGTATCTTATCTCCATTTTCTATGATCACATTTCCTAAAGTCGGTTCCAAGTTCTCAATAAGATCAATGTTACTAATCATATGGTGTGAAGCACCCGAGTCTAAGATAAGGCATTTATCTTTATATTAAACTCTAAAAGATTTGTCCACGACATTACCCAACATGTTACTGGATTTAGATGCATCTTTGAGAGCTTTGATCAATGCATCAAAATCCATTTTTCTCACATACTCTTCTTCTTTCCTTGCGGATGAAGCTTTGTACGTTACTAGTGCCTTGGAGTCGGTTCCTTCCTCTGGAGCTTGCTTTGAGACTTCTCTATATTTATTAGCTTTATCTTGAGCTAATTTGGCCTTTGGACCCGAGGCTTTGAACTTCCCATCTCTTGTTGGTCGTAGGTGAGGATGGAGAAACCAGCATTTCTCTTTGTTGTGGCCTTTCTTTTTGCAATGTTCACGGAACACATTTGCCTTCTTGTCATCCTTGTAGAACCCTTGATTAGCTATTGCCACTTCTTTACTGGATGCGTTTGCCATCACGAGCTCCTTCTTTCCATTGAACAATCCATGTGTTCCTTGCTCCCTTTGTATTTGGGAGAGCACATCCTCAAGAGAGCCGAGTTTATCCGCCCTTAGGATGTGTTTTACCAAGTCTTTGTAGCTTCCATTTAGGTTCAATAGTAAGCCAAAGACCTTATCTTGTTCCCTTCTCTCGCTTAATGTAGATGGATCAAGAGAGAAGGGTTGGAGCATTTCTAGCTCGGCCCAAAGTGCCCGGAACTTCCCAAAGTAGGAGTTTAAGTCCATATCCTCCTGATTCAGATCACTTATAGCCTTCTTGACCTCATAGACTCGGCTTAGATTGGACACATTCCCAAGAATTTGTTAAGGGTGTCCCAAAGATCCTTGGCAGAATCGCAATATGAGTATGCTTCAAGTAACAGTGGGTCAAGGGAGGTTTGCATAATACATAGGACCATTTGGTCCTCTTGGAATCATAGATCTTTTTTGGTACAGTCTTCCTCCTTCTCTTCCTTGACCTCTTCGGCTTCGGGTTCATCCTCCTTTGGTTCGATAGGTTTCTTCTTAGTGATGGGACCAGTTTTTGTGAGGTGGTTGATTAAACCTTTTCCTCCAAGAAAGATCTTGATAGTTCTTGCCCATAGGAGGTAGTTGATGCCTTTCGATACAAGCGGAACACCAAGAACCTTCTGGTTTTCCATGATTTCTTCGAGAAAAATTCAAACTTTATGAAAAAACCCAAACTTTGTGAGAAACAATTGGATCTTTGAAGAGAAAAAGAGTAAAAGAGTGAGAAAGATTAGTAGAACTAAGATTTGACAGTGATTTTACGCGGAGGAGATTAGGTAGTCGGAGCTTAATTCTCTGATAGCATGAAAGAAAGTGAGAATCAAGAACCTAATCCATGGTGGATTAGTTCGAGGTTGAAGATTTGAGAGAAAAGTGTAAGAGAAGAAATGTTTTTCATTCCTTTATTATTTCGGCGGCCGTTACATAGCTTATATATAGGGACCTCTAGAAAAACCTAGGATCACCTAAAAATAGTAACAATCTAATTACCTAGGTGAAACAAATCGAATCTTGGTAAAAAGGTAAAAGCATAATCGCACATGCGTACGGTCTGTACGTGGGACCACTAGTCGTTATCGTATCTTTTTGATCCAACGGTGGGATCCTCGGCCAAACTTCATTCAACGGTCATCATATGAAGTCTAGAATCTTCTATGCTTCGAATAGCTCGAGTGGATCCGATTTTGTAGTCGGATCCTGAGTTTATGCCAAGAATCCTTATCTTCGGGAAATATGCGAATGTTTTAGTGAACCATGCGTATATATGAATTCCAGTACGATCGTTAGTACATATCGGCTCGGGTGTCCTTCGACACTTCGCATTGTCCATCGTTCTTAGCCTATTTTCTCGCATCCGTTTACTAAGCTTTGTCTTGATAGTCCGCATTGTTCAGATGGCTCGATCCATGCATTTGCTTACACGATAAGGCCCAATTTTCGTGTGGATCGTTCCAGCCTAATGCCGATAATGCGCATGGCCCGATAGTTTGACACAAATTTGTTATGTTATGTTTACGATTTTATGACAAATTTATGCTTGTCACATGTTCGTCATTGTTTAGTCATAATATTATGACAAAATGTGTAGTGACTAAAATTTATCACAATTACAGACGTAATTGTTGCATTAAATTAGTTGTAGCAGTTGTGACTTTTTTCACGAAAATATAGTCACCAATTAGAGACGTAACTCTCACATTAAATTAGTCATAACATTTGTGACTTTTTTTAACGAAAATATAGTCACCAATTAGAAACAAAATTATGTCAAATATAAATATTATATTTTCACAATATATATTTCCTGTATTTTAATGTGTTATAATATTTTTTAAACTATTTAATTTATTAATTCAGCTAATACAAAAATATATGGAAATTCAATAAAAAAATTTAAAAAATCAAATATCAAATAATGAAAAGAAATTTTTATATAAAAATTCGAATATGTGTAAATATGAAAATTAATTATATCTAGGTTATTATTGTCCATTAATGTGATAAAGGTAGTATTATCTCCTTCGAACCACTTCCACTTTACAATTTGGATTTTTTAATTTTAAAAATTTTATTTTTGGCTATTTATTAGAAATTTATTTGATTGTTACAATTTATTACTAAATTTTAAACATCTATATACACCAATGTGCTGAACATTATTAGGCGTTTGTTAGATTAGGCGGTAGAACATATATAAAATGTTTATATTAGTGATAATTGGAATTTAAATGACAAATTGACATTGTCATGGTGGTAAAAAGGGCTAATTTAAAGCGGGTGTACATAATTTCCAGTTATTAACGAAAGGGGTAAAATCGTAATTACCCTATCATTTTCTTCCTCCATCAAAACCTTAGCCACCTATCTTTTCTCAGCGTTTTTTTTTCCTCGGATTTTCATTTGTTTTATCATTTTTTTTGCTTCATATTTACTTGTAACTTGACTCAAATAACACAAATTCATCACTAATTTATAGATTTCAGTCGAAAATTGAAGTTTTAAATAATAAAAAAATATCAAACCGATTTTTTTAACGAATAAGTGAAAATCGCCCTTTTCCTCTATTCTTCACTTTTCATTAAAAAGTTGTAAATTTTATCCTTTTTTGATCAATTTTTAATTTAAGATTCAACTAATCAATCATTCTTAACCCAAAAGAGTTTCTTTTTTCCTGAATTTCATATCTTTACTTTCACAAAAAAAAAAATTAAAGTTTATAATCTGCTCGATGGAGAATGCATTGTTTCTAAACTTTATCCTCTGCTTGTCTCTTCTTCGACGCCGTCAGATTCGAATTTTTCTGGCGGAGGCGGAGATGATTTTGTTTTAGGAGAGCTTATTAAATTGGGTATGAGACTCCTCCGGTTAGTAACGGAAATATCTCCGGTTCGTGTTATGTAACTTCGATGAACTCTCCGCCGCCGAGAAAGACGACACCTTTAGCGGAACTTCACCAGTTTCTTTGGCCAAAAACTTGATTAGTTGTAATTGTAGTCGATTTATTTTCTTTGTCGATGATGTCACGATAAGATTTCCTTTTTCAATTATAGTTAGAAGATATATTTTGATTTTATTACTAATTTATCTAAAATTATTTTTATCAAGAGTAGGTTTATAAATATGATTAAAGAGGTGTTCTTTTTTTTTGGATACTACATCAAAGAACTCCCATTTGGGCTCAGAACTCTCTAATCCATTTAGTGTCTTCCTAACACTAATCAAAGCTTAATCAAATATTTTTGATCCAAAATTGACCACTTTTTACTAAATCATCTCAAACAGTTCTTGTTTCTTCATCTTTCGGCACTGTTCAACGAACCCTAGCAAATCGAGTTTAGACTCTGAAAATTTCCCCTTCGCTCTTGTGTGGTGATCCTCATCTGATTATCATCACCCTCTGTCTATTAGCTCATTATCTCAATGGCTGAAGTTCTAAGTGGCTTTGTTAAGAGCTTAACTTTAGAAGAAGGTGAGGAACCTTATGAATTCCCAAATCTCCCAGAGTACAGTTCGGCTGAGCAAAATTCCATGAGTATACTGGGTAAGCTGCTAAACCCAACCTGTCAAAAAATGTCAAACCTCATCCACAACATGCCAAGAAAGTGGCAGCTGTATGACCGGGTTCGTTGGGTGGCACTCTCTCACGACACCTTTCAATTCATCTTCCGTTACGACCATGACTTAGAAATGGTACTCAACAAAGGACTCCAAACATTCAACGAATGATTAATAGTTATGGATAGATGGACCTCTGATCCACCCCTTCATTACCTGCAATATGTCACAACCTGGGTCCGTATGAGGAATATACCTCTTAATCACTTCACTCCATCATCTCTTATGAGACTAGGAGAATTTGCTGGTGAAGTGCTAGAGTTGGCATTTGATCCTACAAAGCCTCATAGTAGAGCTTATGTTCGAGCTCAAGTGAAACTCCACATCAACCAACTGCTTCGTAGATTCAGAACAATAACCCTTCCATCTGGTGAGACATCAAAAGTCCTTTACGATTTCGAGCGTATCCAAAGGCGTTGTTATGGTTGTCGAAGAATGACACATGAAAGAGAGCTATGTCCTTATGGTATTTAACCAGCAGCCCCCAATCAAGCTGCTGCTCAACCCACCTCTCACACCTCTCCCCAACCTCAGCAGCTCCTCATACAGGCTGATGACCCTCTCTTTGGCATCCTACCTGAGCATCTTGTAGGATATGACAAGAATACTGGTCGGCTAAAAATGGCCTCTGAAGTAATACAAGAAATGAGGCAATACATTCAGCATGGTCCTGAAGAGGAAAGATCTATTAGAGCAGAACGAATCAGAGCTTCTCTGCGCAGTGTGGGATCCAATGTCATTACTCAAAAATTGGTGTTCAGACTCGAAGCTGCTCCCCGAATCTCCAACGAGATTGATAAGGGCAAGGATTTGGTGTTTGATTTTTCTGCTTCAGGCTCATCTCAGAAGACCAACCCCTCCTCTGCACCAAAACTCATGGCTTCTGCCATCCAAGCTGCTCATGTTCCTATCAGCCATAGGCTCAGCTACCCTTCTCATATTCACCAACCATCCTCTACCCAAGACTCTGATATTAACTCTGATACTCTTGTTCCCTTCTCCCCCCAGACCTACGGTTTATGCCTCTGGATTATCTATATCCTCTGGTACCGGATCTGGGAGTGGCTCAAAATACAAAAGGAAAAGACCCACTAAGTTTAAAAGGAAGCAACAAAAATCTCCTGTAATTTTAGACAATGTTATTCAAGAAGATGATCAGGCCTTCCTTCTTACAACTCACATCACCTCTTCTCATATTCTCTAAGCCTCAAGCACTAAAAGAAAGCAACGTGTGGTAGCTCCAATGGAGGAGCTACCACAAGGTCCATGAGCATCCTAAGCTGTAATTGCCAGGGCATTGGACGCGCTCATGACCTTGTCATTCCTCGTCTCAGGGAGTTAAGACGCTTACACTTCCCTGACATAATTTTTTTGATGGAGACAAAAATTCAGAAGCGCGTTCTTTTGGAATTGCAAGTCGGCCTGGGGTATAGCCATATGTTTACCGTAGACCCGGAAGGCACTAGCGGAGGGCTTGCTCTTTTTTGGAAGCATAACGTTAATATATAGATCTTATCGGCAAAGAAAACTGTATTGATGCTCAAGTATCCATTGGTGGCATATCCTTTGCCTTAACTTGTGTTTATGGGTATCCTGTTGCCTCAGGAAGATCCAGAGTTTGGAACACAATCTCCTCTTTTGGTATGTTACGTTCATATAGCTGGTGTATGTTAGGAGATTTTAATGACATTTTGCACAACCAAGAAAAGATGGGTGGTACCTTCAGATCATCTAGAGCCTGCCAGCCCTTCTCCCATATGATTTCTAGCTGTAAACTCAAAGAATTGAGAGGGAAAGGAAACTATTTCACTTGGGCAGGGAAAAGGGGTGATTGGTGGATCCACTCTAAACTCGATAGGTGTTTTGCCAACAGCGCCTGGTCTACCTCCTTTCCCCAAGCTACTCAAAACTTTCTAGAAAAGCGAGGCTCGGACCATAGACCAATCTTGGTAACTCTAGCTGCTGATCAAATCACTTACAAGGGACACTTTAAGTTTGACAGAAGATTAGCTCACAAGCCTGAAGTCAGAGACTTAATTCTCCAAACATGGAATGCTCCCTCTTCCTTCTCATCCTTCTCTGACAAAATCAAAGTAAGCAGAAAAGCGCTCAGTAAATGGAAGAGATTAAATGTTTCAAATGCAGCCCTCGAAATTAATAGGCTGGCATCTGAGTTAGAGCAGGAACAATCTATAGTCCACCCATCTTCTCAGAAGCTTTTCATTCTCAAGAAAAAGCTAGTTGCAGCCTATAAGGAGGAATAGTTGTATTGGCTTCAAAAAAGTAGGATCAAATGGCTTTCTCAAGGAGACAAAAACACCAAGTATTTTCATCATTCAGTTAAAGCTAGACGAAGCAGGAATTGTATTGACTCCCTCAAAGACATTCACGGTAACAACCAAAGAGCCGAATCTTCAAAGGGACAAGTTGATATTGATTACTTCTCAGACCTTTTCCACTCCACTAATGCCAATATCAATCCTGAATTCTTTGAGGGTTTTACCCCAAAGGTTACGGCCAATATGAATGAAAGCCTGACAAAGCCTATCTCAACAGATGAAATCAAAAGGGCCGTTTTCTCAATCAATGCCTATAGTGCTCCTGGGACGTATGGAATTACGGGTCTCTTCTTCCACAAATTCTGGGACATCATCGGCTCTCAAGTCTCCTCAGAAATCCAGAATTTTTTCTCCACAGGGATCATGCCTAGAGACTGGAACTTCTCTCATATCTACCTTATCCCAAAGGTTCCCACTCCTTCTTCAATGACAGAGCTACGTCCTATAAGCCTTTCTAATGTCATGTATAAAATCATAGCCAAGATTCTAGTGGCTAGGCTCAAACCTTTTATGTCTTCTATTATATCCCAGACACAATCAGCTTTTGTCCCCAACAGAATGATTTATGATAATATTATTGTGGCTCGTGAAATTCTCCATAGCTTGCATACAAATACCTCAGTTTCTAACTCCTTCATTGCTATTAAAACTGACATCTCCAAGTCTTTCGACAGGGTCGAATGGAGTTATATCAGAGCTGTCTTTACATCAATGGGGTCCAACAATATATGGACTGATTGGGTTATGATGTGCGTTTCAAGTGTCACCTACTTTGTGCTAATGAATGACCAAGCCTTTGGTCTCATCACTCCAAAAAGAGGAATCCGTCAAGGGGATCCCATATCTCCTTTCCTCTTTGTAATATGTGCAGAAGGTTTATCATTCTCCCTAGCTAAAGCCGAATCCTCGGGTTTACTGTCAGGCTTACAACTACATCATCAAGGCCCGTCCATCTCCCATCTACTCTTCGCCGATGATAGTTTGTTCATATGCAAGGCCTCCTTCAAACAATGCTTTATCTTGAAATCTGTCTTGGAAAACTATGCGGCTGTCTCTGGACAAGTTATCAACCACTCAAAATCTGCTATTGCCTTTGGTTCGAAAATTGATAGCTTCAACAAACAGTTCATCAAAACTATCTTCAAAATTTGGCAGCTAGGTGGTAACTCACATTACCTTGGATTACCAGAGGTTTTCACGGGACCCAAAACCAAATTGCTTAACTTCATTCATGAGAAGCTAAAATCTAAACTCTCTGGTTGGGTTAGTAAGCTCTTATCTCAAGGGGGAAAGGAAACCCTACTTAAAGATGTTGCTTTAGCTCTCCCTTCATACGCCATGCCATGTTTTAAACTGCCAAAACAAACCTGCAAAGCTCTCACTTCAGCCATGGTGGAATTCTGGTGGAACTCGGTTTTAGGTAAGAAGAAAATTTGTTGGGTTAGCTGGGATAAAATGTGCCTCCCTAAGCAGCTTGGAGGTATGGGCTTTAAAGACTTAGAATGTCATAACCTTGCATTGCTTTCAAATCAGAGCTGGCGGCTTTTACAACACCCAACTTCCCTCTGTGCATCCTTTCTCAAAAGAAAGTATCATCCTCAGGAGGATTTCCTCTCTTCCTCAGCAGGTAAGGTATCCTCCTTCTCTTGGAGAAGCATCCAAGAAGGTAAAGATCTGCTTCTAAGTGGCCTTTCAAAACGCGTGGGCAATGGTAAGACCATAAACGTTTGGACGTCCAAATGGCTTGACAATGGTCAGAGATCTCCCTTAGTAAAGCAACCTTTCATAAACTTGGACATGCTTGTTAATGACCTGCTCCTTCAAAACTCTTCTATCTGGAATGAAGAGGCCTTATCATTCTGGTTTTTTGATGAGGATAAAGCACGTATCAAAGCCATTAAGCCAATTGCATCTCGTGAAGATTTCTTTGTCTGGACTCACACCAATAGCAGCTCCCCTACTGTTAAATCAGCTTACTCTTTAGCCCATGCCTCTAAATTTGACTCACTCATTACAGAGCAATCTCACCAACCTTCCTTAAATCCCCTTAAGGAGTCTTCCTGGCATATACCTGCACCTCCTAAATTACAGGTCTTCATTTGGAAAGTCTTGAATCAGGCACTCCCGGTCCTCACCAACTTAGTGAAAAGATCAATCCCACTAATGAATGTATGTGCCCTCTGTGGTCTGGAAAATGAGACGACCAACCACTGCCTCTTCACCTGCTCTTACGTTAGAAAAATATGGGCATTCTCATTCATTCCTCAGCCACCAGATGGGTTCCATCCAACCTCGATTTTCCAGAATATGGATCACCTTTTCTCCATCAGTAAAAACAACTCTATTCCCCTGGTTTTAGACGTGTTATCCCTTGGTTTCTTTGAGGAATTTGGAAAGCAAGGAATGCTTTTTTTATCAAGGGTGAATTCTTTCCAGCTAATGTGGCCGCGTCAAAGTTCAAGGTTGATTCAGAGGTATGGTTCTCGGCAAACTCAGAGCTTCTAGATCCAGGTTCGAGTACTTCCTCATCACCCACTTCTCGGTCTCGGCGTTGGAAGCCCCCAAAGCCTCCTTGGCTGAAGTGCAACGTCGGTGTTTACTGGGACACACGCACAAAGGAAACTGGTGCGGGTTGGGTTGTCCGTGACTCCATTGGAAACATTCCTTTACATAGTAGACGTGCTTTTAATGGTAAAATCTCTAAGGCTGAAGCTCACCTCAAGGTGTTATCATGGGCCTGTGATTGTATGATGGGACACCGTTTCTTATCGGTTATTTTTGCTTCTGAGGCTTCTGTTCTAGTGAATTGTGTTGCAGATCCTTTAGATTGGCCTGCTAAAGGTCACTCTGCAGAGGTCCTCGTCTCTCTGCTTCATCGTTTTTCTTCTTCGCAAATTTTTTTTGAGCCTAGAAGCAAGAACAGAGGAACACACTCTTAGCCGCACGCGTCATCACTCGAAAGCTCTAGCATTCCTATGTTGTTGTTGGCGCTCCATCTTGGCTTTCCTCTCTTTTTGAGTCTGAAAGACCTTGAGTATTTTCCTCTGGTTTTCGTCTTCTTTGGTTTTAGCTTCCCTTGTTTCCTCTATGTTTTTCTTTCAGGTTCTGTAAAAAATCTGTTTTTTTCTCTTTCAATTGGAAAAAATGATTAAAGAGAATCAATGTTTTGAAAGAAAAAAAAGAAGAGAACTAAGATTTAGACGTGTTAATAAAAATAAAAATTGAGAAGTTTTTTATACACAAAATATACATAAAATATATTGATCAAGCAAGTAAGTTTTGGTATAATCGATTTTAAATTTTTTATTTTGAATCTATAATTAGATTTGTCTCTTTTAACTTTTGAATTTTTAGGTTTTATTCGATGACTTCGGGTAACAATATTTATGTTACAAGGCATTGGATGTACGAAAGAATTGATTGCACAACTAATCAAGTTTCAGAAGAATTTTGCCAAGGACTTGAAAATTTTATGAGATTTGCAAAAAATCAACCTTTGTTTCTTGAGAATGGTAAACTTTTCTAGTCCATGTTTCAAGTGTGAGAATGGAAAGTTATTGCAAGAGGAGAACGTATGGAAGCATTTATATAATAGATGTTTTATGCCAAAGTATTGGGTTTGGATTTCTCATGGTGAAAATTATTCAATTCTAGAGAATCATCAAGACAATGTTGGTAATTCAACAAACAATGATGAAAATGATGTTGGGCCTGAATCAGACTGGAGACAAAAAACCCTTATGTTCAAATGGCTTCAGATGCATTTGTAAATGCAGAGTCAATATACTGCAAGAGTATGGAAGAAGAGCCTAATGTTGATGCAAAAAAGTTTTTTGATATTTTAGATGCTGCAAAACATCCTATTTATGATGGCTGCACAAAAGGTCTATCGCAACTATCTTTAGCATCTCGACTTATGAGTTTGAAGACTAATTATAATCTGCCGCAAAATTGCATGAACGCGATTTCTCAGATGCTAAAACAATATTTGCCTCAAGGTAACAACTCTATGGATTCCTATTACGATACCAAAAAGCTTATGCGCTCTTTGGGACTACCTTATCATAAGATCGATGTTTGCCAAGATAATTGCATGTTATTTTGGAAAGACGCTGCAGACAAAAATAATTGTCTTTTCTGTAAAAAAGATAGGTTTCTTCCAACTCAAAGGCCAGGACAGAAGAAAAGAGCATATCGTCAAATGTTTTATTTACCAATATCTGATAGACTCAAGAGATTGTACATGTCAGATGGTACAACAAAAGATATGAAATGGCATGCTGAACACTCATCGAGTTGTGGAGAAATGTGTCATCCTTCTGATGGAGAAGCATGGAAACACTTTCAAGAGGTATATCCTGATTTTGCATCTAGGAAAAGAAATATTTACCTTGGATTATGCAATGATGGTTTTAATCCATTTGGTATGCCAGGCCATAACTATTCATTGTGGCCAGTTATCTTGACACCGTATAATCTTCCACCAGAGATGTGCATGAAACAAGAATTGATGTTTTTAACACTTTTAGTTCCTGGTCCAAACCACCCTAAGAGAAATCTTGATATTTTCCTTCAGCCACTGATAGACGATTTAAATGATTTGTGGGTTAACGGTGTAAGTGCGTATGATGTTTCGACCAAGCAGAATTTAATATTAAGAGTTGTACTAATGTGAACCATAAGTGACTTTCCATCTTATGGTATGCTTTCTGGATGGACAACTCATGGTCGATTGGCATCTGCTTACTGTATGGATAAGACAAGTGCATTTCAGTTGAAGAATGGTAGAAAAACAAGTTGGTTTGAGTGTCATCAGTGTTTTTTACCAACCGATCATAATTATCGAAAAAACAAAAGAAAAATTAGAAAAGGAAAAGTTATGAGCGGTGAAGCACCTCAATTATTAAATGGTGAAGAATTATTGTATGCAATTAACAGTTTTTCAAACACTATTGATTGTGTAGGAAACCATGGTCGAATACAAGGATACAGTGAAACTCACAATAGACACAAGAAGTACATATTTTGGGAGCTACCATATTGGAAACATCACAAACTTTGACACAATTTGGATGTAATGCATATTGAATTGAATTTTTTTTTTAATGATAATATCATTAATACTCTACTAAATGTGCAGGGGAAGACAAAGGATAACATAAATTCACGACATGATTTGAAAGAGTATTGTAATAGGAAAGAGTTACACTTAGAAGCTAACGGAAAAGCACCAATCCCGATTTTTAGACTCCAACTTGAAGCGAAAACAGCTTTTCTACGATGGCTTGAAAAAGATGTTAAATTTTCTGATGGTTATTCATCAAGTCTTTCTAATTGTGTTGATTTTACTAGAGGAAAACTTACGGGGATGAAAAGTCATGATTTTCATGTTTTAATGGAGCCATTACTCCCTACTGCATTTGCTGAGCTTATGGATAAATCTACACACGAAGCATTATCAGGTAAGTATAAAATTTATTCTCTTATTTAAATTTGAGCTCACGGCCTATTTCCCCCTAGAAAGTATCATATAACACCATATTATCTCAAACTTAAGATCTAATGCTATTTAAATACTTAGATACTCCCGTATTAAATCTTAAAAACATATAAACCCCTAAATGATGGTTTTGTCGGTTTACTATGTAAACCATACATTAAACCGAATTTTTGATTTTTTTCTCCCAATGTTTCGACAAACGTCTCATTTAATAATAAAATAATAATAAAATTTTAAAATATTATACAAAGGTATTAAAAATTACAAAATATTTAACAATAAGAAAATATAAAAATTATAAAAGTATATAAAAATTACAGAAAAATATAAAGAGTGTAAAAAATATAAAAAGTTTAGAAGATTGTAAAAAATTATAAAAATGTTCAAAAGACTACCAAAAAATTATAAAATTTTATAAAAAAATAGTTTTATTATATTT
>OVBE01006783.1:0-19336 GCA_900406425.1 Iberis pinnata | reverse complement strand
ATGATGTGGCTATTTTTGAGAGGCTGCACAATTTAGCTGACGTGGACACTCTAAAAAACCATAGAATGCTTCCCTTATATAGTGTTAGATTTGTAAATATAACAATTTTTTTTTATTAATAAATTTAACATATAATAAAATAATAATAATAATAATAATAATAGTAACAACCCAATTTATAAATGAAAACTCTCTGTAAAATGAAGAACTCTATGTAAAAATGAAAAATTCTTTGTAAAAATGATGAACTCTTTATAAAATGAAAAACTCTATGTAAAAAAGTGAAGAACTTGATGTAAAATGAAGAAACATAAACTTACTTCTCTTTTCTTTATAGTTTATTTATTTATTTTTAATTTTGTCTTTTATATAAAATAGAAATTTCTTGTTATAAACTAATTTAGAAAATGCTCAAATAAGTTTTGGAAAAATTTATATAATTTGATGTGTTATTCTATTAGAAATTCTATGCTTCTAATTTATTTTTATTCTATTTTATTTTGATAAATTATATATCATATGAAAGAAAAAAATTTCTTGTCCATGTTATGCCGGTTGGTGTTTTTTTCTTAAATTTATATAGTAAAATAATATAACTTATCAACAACTAAATAATTATTTAATTCATATGTGACTATTTGAAAATTTAAATATTCGATCATAAACATCATTTAAAGTTTTAAACTATTAGGAGTTATAACATGATTCTATAATATATAAAACACATTTTCTATAAATAGCAAGGAACATACAGTCTATCCATTACATTTTAAATTCCACATTATTTTTGTAATGTTTTTCAACTTTTTCTTAATGGAGTTTTGACTTTTTTCGTACTTTAGTTTTGTAAGTTTGGAAAAAAATGTAAATTTTGTATTAGCTCTTTGATCATTCATATATCGTTTTTCTTTTTTTGTCAACATAGTTATATTAGATTACGGAGTAAAACTCACAGAGGGTACAAGAAATTCCACTTGGGGAAAGTTACATGCCCTCATTGGAGAATTAATAATGAGAACTAAACTAATTACACATAAGTAAAAGTGAAAAACTACAACAACATAGATAAGCCGACTTAGCGGCGAGAAGCCCCTTTCATCTCTTTCATTCGGTATCTTGCCGATACGGGAGATTTGCGCAGAACAGTTGACCATGTGAAGATTTTCTCTTTCACCTAAGATAACCATGCTGACAACAAAAGATAATAAAACATTAACAAAATAAAAATTTACAATTCTACTACACAAATCCACTAAGGTGAGCCCAATAAGACCATAAGGCCCAATTGAAGCTAACGAAACTCTAGAGGAGTTGTGCAGTAGAGTCAGCGCCGCCCTAGCAACACCACCGGCAAAAACAGCAAGCTCCAGCCGCCACTCTGCACCGTCGAGAACAGATTTGGCCTCCAATCTAACCCTTGGCCCGAAACTGAAGATCCACCACGCACCACCGGCTTCAAAGCTTTGAAATCGCATGGCGTCCCACATGCATGTCGCCGATCTAAAGATTCTAGGTCTCCTAACCATCCTCCGCCGACGGACCGAAGGCATCAAAAAGCATTGGTGAAAGAATCGGAGATCGAAAGTACCATGCATATCAGGGGAACATGTATTCAGACCATTAGAGATAAACAAGAGAAAACCAAAACCCGCCCTTGGATCGAACAGAAAAGGCAAAAAGGAGGGAGCGAGAACCTGAGAAGATCGAAAAAAGAAGAGAAAAGATCACAGCGCCTCCGGCGCCGGCGAACGGTCTACGGTCGTTCGCCGGCGCCAAAGATAAAAGCAGAGGAAAGAGAGACAATAAAGTAGAGAGAAGGTGGAGAAATTAAGAAGAGAGAGAGAGCCTTTGAGATGAGCTTTTCGATCATTCATATATCGTTAAGATATAATATTTTAAGTTGGTTTAGTCAGTACAGTTCGAATGTTTACTTTTCATATCTTATAAAATCATTTTTATTCAGAAGGGATTGTGGGAACCCAAAAAAAGACATACGCATATTACCATTTTTTGGCGAGTTTTTTCGGTATAGATATTCACCGGAATAAGCAAATCATGAGTGCATTGAAAACTTTGTAAAGAAACTGCACTAGGGTTGGACATTCGGGTATTCGGTTCGGTTACGGATAAGAACCATTCGGTTCTGGATAAGAACCATCCGGTTCTGGATAAGAACCATCGATCCGGTTCCGGATAAGAACCATTCGGTTTTGCATAAGAACTATTCGGTTCCGGTTCTTTCGGATCCTAATTTTAGTACTCAATCGATCCTTTTGAAATTTTATGTTCGGTTCCGGGTCGGTTTGGTTCTATGTTAGAGAATAAAAAAATTACCCAAAATTTTTTGTTCCTAATTGATTCCTCATCGTTTCAGGGTATTTTAGACCAAAAATGACCAAAATTACCCGAAAAACAAAAAAATACCCAAAAATAAAAAATAGCTGAAAAACTAAAAAATTACCCGAAAAATACTCGAAAAACAAAAATAACTTACAACCAAAAAAAGTTTACCCAGAAAAACTAGAAATTAATTTAAAATATCCGATATTATTTTAAAATATATGAAATTATCTTAAAGTATCCTAAAAAATATTCAAAGCAACAAAAAAATTTGGTTCTTCGGTTCTACACATAGATTTGGTTCCGGTTCCTACTCAATAACCATGGTTCTTCATCTCAAAAACTATCGGGTAATTTAGGTGGAACTAGAACCAGAATTAATCCATTTTTTGGTTCTTCGGTTCCGGTTTTTTTGCCCAGCCCTAGACTGCACATTAATATGAAATATTCACTTGAGAAATGAAGATGTAAAAAGAATAATTTAGAATATGGAAAAACAAAAAAATGTTGACTTAATGTTGTTCAAGTGTAACAAGTGCATTTTATTCCATACTAGAGTTTTACCCGTCCTACGGGTGGGTTAATGTAAATGACACGAACAAAAAAGAATATTGTAGATAAATAATTGATCAAAATTTTATAACGTTAAGATTAATTTTGATTTTGTTTAGCTACAAAATATTATAACAAAACATAATTACAAAAATATGTTGAAAATTGCAACATAATTTGGTAAGAAACTAGTAATCATTAACAACAATTGTAATGATTTATCTTCTCTATTTTCTTTTTTGTGAAACATCTTTTCTTCTTATATATCTTTTAGACTTAATAAAAAAAATTCAAACTACTCTCGAACAAACTCTTTAGTATGTATTTTTAAGTAGTTAAATGGTATGCTCTTGAATTTTATCTATTATATATATATATATATATTTAGATACACTCGTGATATATTTTTCATAAAAATTACTATAAAATGATTTATTGAAAAATTTAATACAACTAATATTTATGAACTAAGATAAATAAATTACGAAAAACATAATTATTCATGCATTTTGAACATTGAATAAAAAATTGACATGATTTGGTAGCATAATAAAATATATTATTCAACAAAGTAAATTAGTGAAAAACATGTTTGACTAACCTCCACTGATTTGGTGATTAATTTAATTATCTTCTCAAATAAAAGGTTTTGCAATTGTTGTATGTTAGTTATGTTGAGTTTTAATTTAGAGTTATTCTTTAATACTCAATTTGTTGGAAATTTTTGTTTTTTTAATATAATTTATGGCATTGCTTTATTAAAATCTTGAATACATTAGAAAAACACAAGTCATAAAATAAATATGACTACTTTTTCTATGGTGAATATAGTATTTTCTTTTTAGTTTAAGGAAAGTCATGATTTTCATATTTCTTGCATATTTACCTATTTATATCGATATGTAATGTGTAGTTAATATGTTACGTATAAATTAATTCACTAAATTATGTTAATTAAAATTTAACTTCATGTAGATGAGGGAGTGGTTTAAGAAAGAGAGAGCAAAACTTAATTTTTTATATATATATATATATATATGAAATTTGACATGTGTAGGTTCATATTGGTTGACAACATTATGGTGTATGAGAGAGATATAAACCACTCCCACATGCGCCAACCTGCTTGGTTCAGGCACAAGCCTTTAAAAAATGGACCAAAAGCCCAATATATATATATATATATATATTTAAATTATTACGTTTTCGTAACACAAATCAATTGAATTTGGATCAATCTAATTCAGAAAACCAAACTACACCAACCCAAGTTCTAATCGGTCTATCTCTACTCTGATGAGATAAGCTTGAAAGTTACTTGAGGATCAAGTAAATATATTTTCCTATTTATGTTTAGATAAGATAGGATTAGAAGATTATGTTATATATTTTATGAGTTATCTAGAATATATTTGAAGTAATCTAAACCTATGTGAAATCTAATTAAGAATAGGAAATTGGTGACTATATAAGGAGATGTGAAAGTTGTGACATAACTTATGAGATCTAGAGAACTTTAGGTTTTGGGTTATTTTCCTAGAGTTAATAAAGATAGTCATTTTTTATAAATCTCTAGTCTATATCGAACATATAGAACAACAATTGGTATCATAGATTAAAGTGAAGCCTCGGCCAAAAGGAAGACAAACGACTCACGTAACCAAACATGGGTGACATGAATAACACACAGAATCGTGTGAAAGATGTTGGATTTTCATCCATTCAATGTCCGATGATGACATCGACAAGCTATACGGTTTGGTCGATGATGATGAAAGTGATGATGCGGCGCAATTTTTGGAAAACGATCAAGTCAAGTTCATCAAAAGAAGAGAATAATGATACTAACTTGAAGAAACATCTCCCTGCGATTGGTTGGATCTTTTTTATGAACGAGAGTTACGTTATAAATTCCTTAAAGGAAAGGTTTTTAACTCTTCTTGTAAGAGTATTGTTGATGAAGAATCAAGAAAAGAAGTACAAATTTTTCCTAAACCTAACTTACCTTGCTCTCCAAGAAACCAAAGGAAGAAAAAGAAGAAAGAAATTTCAGTGGCTCTAAGTATTGATGTATCAACTAAGCAAGAGGACAAGAGTAATAAAGCAATGGAGAGATTAGCTTCGGCTTTGCACGAAGTATCAAGTGAATGAAGGAAGTTGAAAGAGAAATTGTTAAGTCAAGGCGATCACGAGTATGAAACACAAATCAAAGACTTGAAGTTTGTGATTAAAACGACGAACGAGAAGTATGAGAATATGGTTGATGAAGGTAGACATGAGATTGATGTTCTTGTTGTTGGTGATCCTTTCAAAGCTACAACGCACATCTATCTTGTAACCACCAAGGTATATGAGTGTTAATACAACGATTGAGCAGTTTCTAGAAGTTGAGCAAAAGCATGGAGATTATGTTTATGGCAGTGAAGCAATTAGATAGTATTGATTTAGGAGCACCATTGCATTGTCTTGTTAGTTTGGATGCATTAAAGGCTAAGATGGTGTAATGTTTAAAGCTTGAAAGTGTTTCTAAAATATGTATTTTACTCAACTGAAAGAAAGTGGCTTTTTAAGCCTTACAAAGAGAATGAAAAACAAATTGCTCATACACTTACGACACTTACCACTAACACACTAAGCTACCTTGACCGAGACTTCAGGCCAAATTATTGATTCTAACAAACTGAAATTATAACTTAAAACGTATCGGTTAGATGACTCAATTTGTTGATTCAATTTGGTCTTCATTTGCTCCAACAAACCCTCCCTAAGCTAAGCCTTCTCTTTCATAGCTTAGCTCATCCAAAACAGAGAAAATTCCAAGAGTTCCTCTTAACTTCTCAAAACTCTCTAGCTTCAAAGGCTTTGTGAAAATGTCTGCTACTTGTTCCTCGGAACTGCAATGCTCCAGATGTAAGAATCCTTCGTTGATCAAATCTCACAGAAAATGAAAACGCACTCCAATGTGTTTACATATTCCGTGAAGGATTGGATTCTTTGACAACATAATAGTAGAAATATTGTCACACGGAATTGCAATGCTATCCTCTACAACCAACTTCAACTCACTCATGATTCTCTTGAACCAAATGATTTGACAAGCACACATTGAAGCTGCCACATACTCTGCTTCAGTTGTGGAAAGAGTAACTATGGGTTGTTTCTTAGACACCCAAGCTACAACAACATTGTCCATTAGAAGGACATAGCCTGAGGTACTCTTTATGCTATCAACATCTCCTGCGAAGTCACTATCAGTGTATACACTTAGCTTTCCACTTACACCTCTCTTGTACCATATCTCATAATTTGTAGTGTTCTTCAAATACCTCAACACTCTTTTGACATTCTGCAGATGCAAAGTTGTTGGTTTAGACATATACCTGCTCATCAAACTGACAGAGAATTGTAAGTATGGCCTTGTAGTGGTGAGATACATGAGGCTTTCTATGATTTTCTTGTAGTATGTATCATCAATTCTCTGTCCATTCTCATCCAAATCAACTTTGCTTCCCGGTACCATTGTATTACGCACACCATTGCAAGTTTCCATATTGAAACGCTTCAAAACTTCCACTGCATACTTGCATTGTGAGATATGAATCCCTTTTGGAGTCTGCATCACTTCAATTCCCAAGAAAAATCTCATTTTGCCAAGATCAGACATATCAAATTCCTTTTTCATGGACAATTTGAAGTCTTTCATCATCAACAAATCATCACCTGTGTAAATGAGATCATCCGCATACACACTTACAAGCAAATTGTTACCTTGAGAATTTGTCTTGGTGAAAAGAGTCTCTTCATTATGTGATATGGAGAATCCTTCTTTCAAGAAATACTCTTCAATGTAGCTAAACCAATCCTTTAGGGCTTGTTTCAGACCATAAAGGGCTTTGTGAAGCTTATAGACCTTATCTTCTTCTCAGTCCACTTCAAAGCCCTTTGGTTGCTGTATGTACACATTTTCTTCAAGAAGTCCATGAAGAAAAGCTGACTTGACATCTAAATGAAAAATATCCCATCCTCTGTGTGTTGCAGTGAAGATGATGGTTCTTATAGTGTCCATTATGGCAACAGGGGCATACACTTCAGTGTAGTCAATTCCATGTTCTTGAGAGTACCCTTTTGCCACCAAACGTGCCTTGTTCTTACTTATCTCACTATTCTGATTGAATTTTTTAGTATATATCCATTTGACTCCTATGCACTTGGATCCTTTTGGTAGTTCTTTGAGTTCACAGGTTTGATTCCTTTATATGGAGTTGATTTCTTTAATCATTAATTCTTCCATTTCATGTCCTTCTCTGCCTCTTCAAAACTGATATGATCTATTGTGATTTCCATCACCATGTTTACGACATCATCTTCATCTATCTCTGCAAAACTAGTAATATAATCATTTAGATATCTTGGCTTTCTTGTGGCACGGTTTGCTCTAGTATGTGCAGGTGGCTCTGCAACCTGAACATGTTGTTCAACTTGAAGTTCTTGTATCTCTTCTGCTTGTTCCTCATGATTATTTTCTTCCTCTGTTTGTTCTTCTTTAGCCTGCTCCTCTTCATCATTGTCACTATTTTCCCAGGTTATGTCATCATCAGTCCATGTTAAATCAGAATCTGTGTGATTCAGATCTCCTTTCCAGTTCCAAGACTTTGATTCCTCAAAGATAACGTCTCTGCTGATGATTATCTTTCATGCCTTGGGATTAAAGAGACGGTAGCCCTTTGATTCCTCTGAATAACTAACCATGATGCAGGGAGTACTCTTATCATCCAGTTTTCCTCTTCTTTCATCACCAATATGCATGTGAGACACACATCCCCAAACCTTAAAATGATCAACACTAGGCTTCATACCACACCAGAATTCTTGAGGAGTCATGTCCTTGACAATATGTGTGGGACATCTGTTCAAGACATGAAATGTCCAATTCACTGCTTCTGCCCAAAATCCTCTTGGTACCTTTCGAGAAGATAACATAGCCCTGACCATGTTCATTACATTTCTATTCTTCCTCTCGGCTATGCCATTCTGCTGTGGGATGTAGGCAGTGGTCAATTGTCTCTTGATTCCCTGCTCTTTGCAACAATCGGTGAACTCAAGAGATGTATATTCCCCTCCCCTATATGTCCTTAAGCACTTGATGTTCTTTCCTTTTTCAACTTCAACCTTCCTTTTAAATTGCTTAAAGTGATTGAAAGCTTCAAATTTCTCCTTCAAGAAATATAATCATGCTTTCCTACTGTAGTCATCAATGAAACACAAGATATATCTCTTTCCACTTGAGGATATGGGGCTTATGGGACCACATATGTCTGAGTGTATCAGCTCTAAAACTTCCTTTGCTCTCCACATGCTTTTCTTTGACATTATATTCCTTGATTGTTTTCCCACTAGACAATCAGAACATGTAAACTTATGTGTATCAAAGTTTGGTAAACTAAGCACCATCTTCTTGTTTTGGAGGGTTTGCATCCCTCTGTGACTAAGATGGTCATACCTTTCATGCCACAATTTCCCTACATCTTCCATTGTGGTTTGCAAGCATTTCTGTTGGCCTTGAGCATCTTCACTTATTTGATTTATGAGCAGGAACATTCTGTTTAAGCTCAATTTACTTTCTGCAATCATCCCTTTGTCATCTTGATAGATTTTGCAGGATCCTTTCTTGATGATGATAGTAAGGTCTATCTCTTGAATTTGTCCAAGGCTCAACAAGTTATTCTTGAGTTCAGGTACATAGAACAAACACATCAATGATTAGATAATAAGCATCATTGAACATCATCTTGACATTGCCCTTTCATGCTACTTCCATGCGCTTGTCATTTTCCAATTTCACCGAGTGCTTGAACTATGTGTTCATGTCTGAGAACAGTTCCTGCTCCCCACTCATGTGGTTTGAACAACCAGAGTCAAGGAACCATGCCTTCTTTCTCATGTCTTTTTGGTTTCCTAAGCAAACCATCAAAAGTTGTTCAGCCTCTGCAACTTTCATTTCAGACATTTCATTCTCACTTTCGTCTTCTTGCCATCAGTAGCATTGCCTCTATCTCATCAAATGCTGCATAGTTTGCCTCTTCTTCCCAATTTGGACATTCGTTTTGGAAATGTCCAAGTCGATGACACTTGTAGCACTCTACAGTGCTCTTGTTGAGGAAGCTCCTACCTCTTCCCTGTGATCTCCCTCTCCCATATGATCCTCTTCCTCTACTTCCCAAGCCTCTTCCAAAACTCACCTTAAACACATGATCATCTCCCTTATCTTGTCTGTACTTTCAAATTCAGAGAAACCCTGGAATTAACAATGGGCAATCCTGAGCCAAATCTTGAACTTTTTCTCATGGACAGCAAGGGAACTCTGCAATTCTTCAAGAGTGATTTGTTTAATATCCTTTGATTCTTCAATGGATACAACAACATACATGAATTTGTCACTCAGTCTCCTTAAAATCTTTTCCACCACCTTTGAGTCATTCATGACTTCTCCATTACTTCTCATCTGGTTTGTAATGACCAATACACGCTTGAAATATTCATCAACCGTCTATGGTTCCTTCATTTCTAGCAGCTCAAAATCACGTCTCAGTTTCTGCAGCAAGGATCTTTTCACACAATCATTTCCTCCAAACTTCCTTTTCATGGAATCCCATATCACCTTAGAAGTGCTTCTGTCCAGGATTTGTTCCATGGTAGCTCTATCAATAGATTGATAAATATAGTGCTTCACTTTGTGATCATTTGTTTTAGCATCATCCAATTGTTGTCTTTCTTTTGCTAAAAGCACAGTTGGTGTTGTTGGTTCTTCAAATCCTGTTGCAATTGAACTCCATAAACCTCTTGCTCTGAAGAAGTTATCCATGACTTCACTCCAGTGATCCTAGTGCCCATAAAACTGAGGCAACTTCATCTTCTCGTCTCCCATCTTTTCTTAATCTGATATGAAACTGCGGTTTCTTGTTTGAAGATTTCAGGAATATAACAATCGAGCTCTAATACCAGATGTAATGTTTAAAGCTTGAAAGTGTTTTTTGAAATCTGTACTTTACTCAACTGAAAGAAAGTGGCTTTTAAACAAATATAATGAAAACATATTGCTCCTACGCTTACGACACTTACCACTAACACACTAAGCTACCTTGACCGAGACTTCAGGCCAAATTTTGACTCTAACAAACTGAAATTATAACTTAAACCGGACCGGATAGATGACTCATTTTGTTGGTTCAATTTGGTCTTCATTTGCTCCAACAGAGGGCGGAGAGATCAGAGTTATTTAATTTTTTTGGACCCATTGAAGTCGGAGCATGAAGAGTTCAATACGATGTTTGATAAAAGAGAAAAGGTATGTAACGTTTTTCTGGTTATTTCGCCATTATCTCCTTATTGAACCATGATGGGAATGACAACCTTGGGATATAAGGTGGTGGAACAAAAGGTATTTCCTTATCCTGTGAAATAGATAGCTTTTCACTAAGAACCGGATTGACTCTAGCAGTTGACTCTGGTTTCGTCCATGTCAAGGAATCAGTTTCAGTTTTTGCAGAATCTGCATTTCCTGCTCCATTTAAACTCAAATCCCTCCAAACTTGAAGTACATTGTCCTCATTGACGTGAGTAGGAAAAGTGTTAGAAGAAAGGTCATGGGTACGCCCCAAGAAGATTGCATTGACGTGTGCATACTCCTTTGGGTTCTGAATAGATTTGCTAGGAAGTTCGCCACTTCTGGTAGGAGCAGAAAAAAAAGTGGAAGCAAAACTATTTTCCAAAGCAGTAACCATTGAGTTTAGAGCTTCAATATTTGCATATATGGCGTTGAATGAGGAGTCCATCTTCTGGTGGAGTTCACCAAACTTCTTAGATGTTTCCATTTTACTATTTACCTGACCTTGAAGAAGTTGTTGAAACATAGCTTCAATGTTGGAAGGTTGAGCTTGAGGTTGGTTAGAGGTGAAACCAGAAGGTGCTCCTCCTTGTTGATGTTGTGGGAACCCATTATGAGCTTGTCTCCTAGGTGCAAAACCATGGTTCTACTATTGACCATAGTTGATGAAGGGTTTAGCTTGTTGTTGCTGTTGAGGTGGATAGACCTGATCTTGAGGATTTGCCACATTGTTGCTGCGGTAGGACAGGTTGGGGTTTGTTGTAGTTAATGAACCCATTGTTGTAGCTGCTATGGTTTTGAATGTAGTTAATCTCCTCTTGTTGAGAATTCATCCCACCTTGGAGCTGAAATTGCTCTTCTTCACTTATGAAGTGAACTTGATGCTGCTGTGCAAGGAGTAACTTATCCAACTTTTCATTCAAAGTTGTGAGGTCTCTCCTTGTTTTGTCATCAGAATCATTGCTGCCCCGTGGAGTTCAACCATAATCTTCTTTTAGTTCCCATCGTATAGTGCTAAGTTCTTCACTAACTCCCAACCGTCATCAACATCTTTGTTCAGGAAGCTCCTATTGCTTGCTGTATCAAGTAACATTCTGATCCTGGGGAGAGATCCTCTATAGAGAGTACTAAGAAATAACTCTTTGCTGAAACCATGGTGAGGACACTGTAGCGTGTACCCCTTGAACCTTTCCCACACTTCAGAGAATGTTCCAGCATTCCATTATGCAAAGCCAGAGATGTCGTTTCGCAATATGGCAGTTCTTGAAGTAGAGAAGAACTTGGCAAGGAATGCCCTCTTGCAGTCGTTCCAGCTGGAGGTGATGGTGTTTTGAGGAAGACACTTCTCCCAATGGTGGGCTTTGTCACCCAAAGTGAATGGAAAAAGGCGGAGTTTGAAAGTGTCCTCACTTACTTCATTGATCTTGGTAAGACTGGAGAGTCTGTCAAATTCGTCAAGATGATCCAGGGGGTCCTCCATTGGCAGCCCGTGAAACTTGTGCGCCTGAACCATTGCTATCAAACCATGCTTGATTTCTAAATTTTTGTTGTTCACAACTGGTGGAGCAATCCCATGGCGTTGAGTTTGTATGTTTGGTGCATCACCAGCACCAATGGAACGGCCACCAGGAGGAACGTCGTTGTTGATATCCTCCATTTGCAAATCCAACATTCTCAAGTGCTCCCAATGTTCTTGTGCCCTTCTAGATCGAGTGTGTTCCCTTTCAAGAGCATGAATGTCTGCAATGAGTGGAAGTAATTCAGTTGGTCCTTTACTTCTCAAGTTCATACACTAGAGTTAGTGCTAGAAGTAACTGAAGACAAAGAAAACAGACTGAGAATGTGTGTAAGAAAAAGAACTTGATCTCAATAGATCCAAAATCTAGAATGTAACAACAAAGCACCCAATCGGCAATGACACCAAATTGATAACATGGCTTTTTACGTGTGTCAGTCAAGGTTGTCAATCAATTACTATCACACTATCATGTCATTGTAGTATAGATAGGCGTCAATCCAAATGAGTGTGTTATTAACCACTCTAGATGCAATTGGAGCTATTAATTCAAGTCAAATAAGAAAAAAGATTTTGTTGTCTAACAATCCTAAACAAGAAAATATGTGAAAAATAAAAAAGAAATGAAAAATAACATGCATAAACAGAAACTAAAGGCAAACAGCAAGTGAAGTAAAAGCAGGGAAGAAAATGAGGGTAAAAAGCAATCAAGGGGGAAACAGTTCCTAAGGATGGGGATAATTGACTAGTGTTCCTCCCTGAACTACCTAGGTGTCTACGATACCTCAAACAAGAGTTATCCCTAGATGATAGATTCATAGACAATCAAATCCAATTCCTTGACAGATGATCTCAAGCTAGGTAATATCCAGACCTAACTATCGTTAACGGACCTCTACCTAGCAGGCATGAAGAAACAATCTACCTAAGCCAATAAACACCCTAGACATCCATATCCTTAGGCTAGGTATGTAAATCTCTGAAACCACCATGATCAGGAATTTCATTAAACACTTTTCGGGTGCTAAAATGCCTAAGTTCATATTTCAATTGATTAGAAAGAAATAAGCATTAAGGACAATGAAACAGAAAGGAACCATGAACAATCAAGCTTAGACACCTAGGAGGAACAAGTATTCTGCACTAATCTACCCCATCCTTAGAAACTTGGGTAACTACTCACTACACATGGTGGGGATGCAGTCAAGAAAACCAGAAAACATAACTTCAAAACCAAACATCATGATCAAAAGTCAAACTAAGAAAAATAGTAAGAACAACAAAGTAAGAAAAACCAGAGGATGATTATCAAGATGAAAATTCAGAGATGCAGGAGATGAAGATGAAGAACAGCTAGAACATCAACCCAGAAAAACAAGGATCCAATGAAACAGTAACAAAACCCATAATGATGATCAAGGAAAAAACTAGATTGGAAGTGTAAAACAGTAGATCATTATGCACCAGATAGATCACAACCTTAAACTAAACATGAAATGAAGAAATCAGAAACTAAACATAAACTCCATAAGAAATCCTGGTTTGGATCAACAAGAACATCAAAGGAAAACAGAGAGAAAAATAAACCTAAGACAAAAACCCAAAATGGCATAAAAAATAAAGCTTAGTCCAAAAAGAGGCGTTTTAGGGCTTATATAGTAGTTTAGGGAAGCCCTAAAAACGCTAAAACACAAATGTCAAAAATCGCTAATGATTCTTCAGAACCAAAGCTGGGTCGTCTTGGTTTGGGTCTTCTAGTCGGGATGTTTGGGCTCGACGAGAAATTTAGTAGCATGATCGAGTGCTTGGTTGAGACAAAAGAAGATGTGGTCGAGGCAATGCTGGCTCGAGGTCGAGACAGTGATGGCTCGAGGTTGAGGCGGTGCTGGCTCGAGGTCGAGGCGGGAATACACTCAGGTTTTAACCCAAATATATTCACTGAAAGTGCACAACAGACGCAATAGTATATGAGGGATCGAATCCCCAGAGACCAAGCTAAGAACATATTTAAAAGATGGTGTCGATTAAAAAATAGCAATAACGACAAAGTAAAAACGGTTGTAAAGCAAATAACAAAAACGCTAGGGAATAGGGAATTCCACACGTATTCAGGTTAAAAGTTAATGTTAACATGCAAGATTTTGTTTGAAAATAGTTCCCAACTCAAAAGACGAAAGCTAGACTAATCTCCTCCTGAATTATTAGATTTCTATGTTTGAATTACTAAAGACAAACTCCCGCCGTATTTAGATAATTTAAACATGCTTTTCAATTCAGATTCGATATGTTCATAAGCCCCTAAGACAATACTCCCGCAAGCAAAGGCACTTACTCATCTAGACTAGGTCAAATCTCTAAACCAAATCTTTTTGTATATCAATCTAATAACAATGAATTAAATGGCATGTTTAATTCATGCATTGGTAACAAATCTAGACTGAGAACCTAACAAATCCAATTCATTATATCAAACCCTAACAATTAACCTGGTTTTCCTGGGAGAAACCCTAAAACCTAACAAATAGACTACTCAGACATGATAACAAGAACATAAATCATAGAAAGAGTAAACATTGCAGAATTCAAAAACCAAATTGTATAAATAAAAGACAGAGTTTAGAAATCTTCTCCAAGAACACAAGGATGGGACTCGTCTCTCTGTAAAATCTCTCTAAAATAAAAAGTTATTGAATCATTTATTGATTGATTTATCTAAAAAAACCTAAGCCTGAGGCTTTTGTAGTGCTAAAAATAAGGGAACATAAACTAAAACCAATAAGGAAAACTCTTGATGAGTCTTGAGGGCAAAATTGTAATTTTAGATGATGTTTAGTGATTCTCGAGTGCACGGATCGATCGATTCCTTCCCGGATTGATCGATCTATTTTTACGTAAGTTTCCAGGAGGTTTGGATCGATCGATTCCTTTTCGGATCGATCGATCCGTCGTCACATTTTCTGCAAATGCTTCTTCTGCGAGCAGCTTGACTAGTCTTCAGTAAAATTTCCATAACTTTCGATTTCGCCAATGGATTGACCTCAAACCACTTCCATATGAAGGCTAACTCACGTGGCTATCTTATGAAAAAATTTCAGCTCAATCCATCCACGAGAATATGTTCAATAATTGGTAAACTGTTGACCCTTCTGCCAGATTCTGCATCTACATATGCCAATTTGCATCCATTTTATGCACAAATCCATCTTTTTTCTCCAGAACGTCCCAAACACCTAAAACCCTAAAAATATTCCAAAACTACAAAGAAAACACTCGGATAATGCCAAATAGCAAGTATAAATACCCACTAAAAAGCATTAAAATCAAGTGATATCAACTCCCCGAGACTTAGATCTTTGCTTGTCCTCAAGTAAAGCAAAAGCCACATCTAAAGAAAAGGATTGGAAAAGACCACACATGAACTCTCATAATCTCAGCAACCCAAGTTCAGACACCAAAAACTAGGAGATACCAATCCTAGACAACCACTGCAAATGAATTGCTTACCACCACACAACAAATAACACCAAATCAATAAAACCATCAAATCATTTTAGCCAGTCTACATTCAATTAAGTATAAATAATGTGTTCTTGCCTATGGGATATCGATCAATGTTTGCTAAAGTATATTTTCTATCAAAACGCCCATACCTAACAGAGCATCCAACGACTTTTGGTCCTGATCCTTTTTCCCCTTTTCTCACTTCCTCTTGTTTTTTTTTCTTTTCTTATTGCTTTCTTTTTTTTCTTTTTATATCTTTGCATTTTTGCGCTTTTCTTTTCTTTTTTTTTAGCAGCCGATAATTCGCTGGGGTTGACTACGGACTTCTAGGTCATGCTTTCAATCCTTTTTCTGAACGTTTTTTTATTTTCTAAAGGGAGGGAGAGAAAGGATCTGGATCATACTGAAAGAACTTGTCGGTTTTACAGAGAGTTGAAGAGCAAGATACCCAACTTTTCAAAGTATAACCAACACCATAAGCAAGAAAATTTAAGATCAAATTTAAGTCATACCCAAATAGAGCTAGCACCAAATCATCAACAATCCAAAAGATCGGAACTTTCAAAAGCATAGAAATCAGTCAATGAGGTTCCACTCCTAAGTGCGGCAATTAATCTAAGTCAGTATTCAGGTAGAGAATGATATCAAACTTACACCGGGTTGGTAATTATCATAGATTCTGGTCATTGTTCCTTCGACTCGACTAGACACAACTAAATCAAAATGAAAATTTTCACCAAAATTATGAAACATCAAAAAGAAACAAAACACGGTTAGTAGTTATAAACCCTCCCCTAGACTTAAATCACACTGTCCCGGTGTGAACATAAATCCATGAGAAGGAATAAGATCCAGCATAAAGAAAAATAATAAAAAAACCATGAGTTCAAAGAGAGTTTCGGTACATACCTGAGAAGGAGATCGACTAGCTTCTGAATAAACGACGGATCGATCAATCTGATTCTCCGCAGTTCTGAAAATCGATAGATCGATCGATACATAGACAGATCAATCGATCTCTGCACCCGACCAGCTTTTCTTCATTCGGAACTCACCTGAAACACTTTGAACTCACAACAAAAAATCAACAAATTAGTAATCTAAGACCTAGACTGACCCAAAGACAAAAACAACTAAGCTAAAACACCAAAACAGTGGGTTGCCTCCCACTCAGCGCTTGTTTAACGTCAATAGTTTGAAAAACTTACCTCATAAGCTGGAGCTAGATCAACATCAAGAAATGCCCCCACAACAATCACCATAATCTGAAATCTTCAGTTTCAGAACTTTACTCATCACATCCTTCGACACATTAATTCCCTTGTCTTTGAGCTCTAAGGTAAAGAAGGCTTTGATCTTTGAGAAAGGTTTTGAAGTACCTTTACTCTTCACCTTATACTCAATTCCATCCCCAACTAGTGCTTGAGGAATCAAAGTCACTTGAGGATCCTTTTTTATCTTCTATAAGTTCACCTTCTCCTTGGTTTTGACCTTTGAGATTGCATTCTTTGTTGGAACATAAGAATCTCCAACTATCACTTCATCAACTATACTCTTAGCACCAAATTCTATATGAGATTCATGCTTCATCTTGACCTCCTTAACCATTGTGATTCTAGATGCTCCGTTTGGAGGCATTGCTGGGTAGAAGAACCTTTTCTTCACTTTGGTAAGGGAGATACGCTGATTAGGCATATCAACTACAACTCCTACAGATTCTAGGAAAGGTCTACCTAGAATTAATGGCCTATTATGAGTCCCCATTCATCTCCAAGATATGGAAATCAACAGGAACTAAACATCCTCCAACTTGTACCAGCTGATCAGATATAATTCCAGTAGAAGTTATAGTGGAATTATCAGCAAGCTGAAAGGACATCTTAGATGGTTTAATACTTGAGATTCTCAATTTCTCTACAACAGCCTTTGACATGACACTCACATTAGCACCTATATCGCAAAGTGAGTCCTTGAATTCCACATCATTGATCAATTAAGGAACTACAAATTCTCCAGGATCTTGCATCTTTTGAAGTCTTCTTTGTGGATTTGGTGGCTCACCTATCATCTCATTATCCTCAAGGCCAGTTCTGGACTTTTGGGCTCAACCAAGTAAGGAATCTTCGGTTTATAAACTCGAACAGGATATGTTGCAGTCTGGGTAAGGGGATCGATTGATCTCATCTTTTTTGAGTTCCAGAACGATGGATCGATCGATCTCTTCCTTAATATGCTCCTGATTTTCCTGGATCGATCGATCCAAAATCAAGGATCAATTGATCTAAACTCTCTGGCTTTTTCCATAACATAGGATCGATCGATCTCTTCCTCTGCATCTTTTCCTGACCTTTTTAGATCTACCTTTTCTGCAGATTCATCATCTCTTGCAACTAAACTCGAGGTTATTGACTTACAGTAGCCCACTGGATTGTTTTCAAACGTCCCAGGGAGGACACCAACTTGTCTCTTTACAGCTTCTGAAGTCTGAGCAACTTGAGTATCCAAATGCTTGACATGAGTAGAAAATGCTTCGAATTTTTGGTTCAAATCATTATACATACTATCCATCTTGACATTTATGTTCCTTCCAGTATCTTTTGTTCTCTTGTTGAACTTGTGGTAGAAACACAGGCTGAGATGACTGTTGAAAGCCGCCTGAGTTGGAGTTCTGCACAAAAGCTTGTTGTTGAGGTGGGTACACTTTGTCTTGGAAAGCAAAACAAGCTGCTTCTGCACTTTCGGTAAAGCTGACATGTTTTGGTTTTGATTTTTGAAAAGCTGAGTGAGCAGCGCTTTCACTTCTGAAACTTGTCCTTTCAATAATGAAACTTGTCCTTTTAATTATGAAATTTCAGAGTTCTCAGATGTAGTTACCTTCATCCTCTTATCATAATTTGGGTAGTGGTTACTGTTGCTTGCAGCTAGGTTCTCTATAAGTTGATAGGCATCACCAACAAATTTGGTCATGAAATTACCATTGCTAGCAGCATCCAAAGATAGTCGATACTGATGGTCTAAACCGTTGTAAAAGATGTTGAGAATATTCAACTCAAAGAACCCATGGTGAGGACAATCAAGAAGGTACTCCTTGAATCTTCCCCATGATTCATAGAAGGTTTCTACATGACTTTGCTGAAACTGAGAGATCATATTTCGCAAAGAATTGATCTTGTTGGTGGTGTAGAAGTGGATGAGAAACTTGGATTTACATTCATCCCAACTCTTAATAGAGTTTTATGGAAGAGACTTTAACCATCTGAGTGCCTTATCAGCTAGAGAATGAGTGAACAAGGTGCAGTATAAGTAGTCATTCGAAACTCCATTGAGTCAAATAGTGCTGCAAATATCTTCAAAGTTGTCAACATGATCCATGGGATGTTCAGAAGTTAACCCATGAAATTGGTTCTGCCTACCCATAGTGAAGAGTTAGTGAGGTATGGTAAATTCTGGCCTAGGAGGTGGGTTAGGGCGAATGGCATTCCTATTGGCAAGGAAAATGTGGGGATTGTTGAAGTCACCTACCAGAGGGTGATTCTGGGCTGGACGATTGTCAGCCATTGAGTTTGAGCGTTCTAACTTCGAGAGTTCTGCGTTACTGAGGTTGCAAGTCCTTAGATTTGTCAGATCTTCTGGTCATGTAGCTGTAAAAATGAAATCAAGAAGAAAGAAAGCTTGAGTACAGTAAAAAGAAAAATTCCTAGACTAAACTCTAAAGAAAACTTAAGAGGCACAATTGGTCCCCGCAACGGCACCAAAAACTTGATACACTCAGGTTTTAACCCAAATATATTCCCTGCAAGTGCATAGCAAATGCAATAGTATATGAGGGATCGAATCCACAGAGACCAAGAATGTAGGACTCTCAGTTTAAAATCGAACCAAGCAAGGAACAGAATTAAAAGATGGTGTCAATTAGAAAATAGCAATAACGATAAAGTAAAAACGGTTGTAAAGCATAAAACAAAAACGCTAGGCAATAGGGAATTTGATAAGGCTTAGAATTTAATCCTAAAACTAATGCTGCAGAGAACAGATCACTGTAG
>OVBE01006782.1:0-17941 GCA_900406425.1 Iberis pinnata | reverse complement strand
GAATGTTTCTCCGATGATCGGATAACCCATAGATCCAGGTGGTAACTTGCCGTTGCATTTGGGGTTTGACCATCGATACCACCATTTGCTAATCACTACAACAACTATAGCAATAACCCACAACGCAGCCGACCACATGAAGCTCATCCTCGAGTCGCCTTAAATCAAGATTAAAGATATTACTTACAAAAGTGTTTAGTTTCGGTTTCTGTTAAATAGAGAACGCCCCACCTATACTGAACGGAAGACTTTTATTTTCAATAATTGAGTACAAAAAAAATATTTACTAGAACTTCGATAATTTTCACCAACCATCATTTTCTAATTTTAATGCACATGTTTAAAAAAATATATATATATATATATATATATATATATATATATATATATTTATCAAAGAAAACCGACACTTAGATAAAAATAACAAAATAAAAAGTTAGTTTGATATATAGTTTAATGTTTGTGAAATGGCGATTACGGTGATAAAAATGGTTTTATGTCGGAACGGGATTTTGAAGCGCCGATTCTATTCATCGAAAGCGGCAGCGGTAGTTAAAGATGGTGTGGCTCCTCAATTCTCGGATTCATTGGATATACGATCAGTTATCTTCATTTTGGATCCCACAATCTGGAGTGATGGACATGATTTGCAAAACCGTTTTTGCATCTACAACAAATTTCTTTACCGAATTCGACAGGTAAATTCTTCCCTACTCTTTTACGATTCTCTGAAAATCCAATTCTCTCTTCCAATCTTCTATTTTCTAAAATCTCTGAAACTTCCCCAATCTCCAATGACTGATAACATTGGCCAAGCAATTCAAGACATTAATTTGGGAATCAATGATCCCCCAATTCCTCTCCTTTGCTTGATCAAGCGATGGCTGACAATCGCTTTAGTCTCATTGGGCGTCCGATGATGCCTCGTAAACAGAATTTGAGGGCTATCGTCGCCTCAATGCCTCGCAATTGGGGTCTTATGGTCTGATCCATGGTCGTATCATCGAGGATCGACGCTTCCAATTCATTTTCCCATCTCAAGAGTCAATGGAGAATATTCTTCGAAGAGGTCCTTAGGCCTATGCTGACAGAATGCTTCTTCTGACAAGATGGTCTCCTAATATTACCCCTTTGATTTCCAGTTCATTCCTTTTTGGGTTCAAATCCGAGGCATTCCTTTCTATTTTCTTCAATTGCCATGTCATTACACTACCATTGGTAGAGCTTTAGGATTTCTGTTAGAGGTGGACTTTGATCCAATGAATGATTCCATGATGAAATTTGTAAGAGTCAGACTTAACTGGAATGTAGATGATCCTCTCAAATTCTAACCGAATTTCCAGTTCCCTATTGGAGTGAACATTGTGCTGTCCTTAAGGTATGAGGGACTTATAAGTTTCTGCATTTCTTGTGGGATGATGTTCCATGATTCAGGGGATTGTCTAATTCAAAATGGGGGTTCTCATCATTCCTCGGATGATGATGATAGTGATGCGGATGATGCACCATTTATGCCTGCTAATTCTGGTGTGATCATTGAAGAGATAGGCTCTAACCAAGAGCATTATGCCCCACCAAATGCCCATGAGTAAGCTGCATATCAAGTTCAGGCTCTGATCGAGGAACTTGAGCAAGCTGTAGCTGAGAAATATGGTAGAACTGTTAGGCCTGAGAGATCTTTTGCAGCTTTTAGGCATCTCTCTGCAGTTTGTGATTTTGAGGACATTCAATCGATTGGGAATCGATTTTCTTGGCATGGCAAAAGAGGTGAAAAATATGTTTATTGTTTCATGGATAGATTTATAGCTAATACAGAAGCGTTAGCTTTATTCCCTGTGAAATCTGCTGCGTTTCTAAAGCTAGGGGTTAGTGATTATAGGCTCGTGGTTACAACTCTTGAAGCTGAGGAGTTGTCTCGTACAAGTTTCTTTAAGTTTGACAACCATTTTCTGTCCAGACTAGGGTTTAAGGATTTGATAGCTCATTGTTGGAATGGTTATAATGGTTTTGATGGCCTATCACGGTCAGGCCAAATTTCAAAGTGTAGATCTATAATCTCTCGTTGGAAGAGAACAAATGGTTGCAACTCTAAAGAGGATATCTTTAGATTGAAAGGCCACTCAACATATCAATGAGCTCAGAAAGAGTCTACGTTGTGCTTACCTAAATGAGGAACACTTTTGGAAAGTCAAAATCCGAAAATAACTGGTTAAAATGTGGAGATAAACATACCACATATTTCTTTTGCTGCTGCTAAATCTCGAATTACAAGAAATAAAATATATTTTATCGTTGATCATGATAACATAGTCCATAGGCATGAATCTACTATAGCTAAAGTAGTTGTTGACTACTTCAAGGATCTGTTTCAGAGAAGTAGCGTATCCCCAAATCCCCACTTCAACATTTTTGCTGGTTTCCCTTCAAGAGTAACTACATCAATGAATGCCAATCCGATTCAACCACTTACTTTGGATGAGGTCAGACATGCCTTGTTTTCTATGGCTCCATCTAAGGCCACTGGCCCTGATGGATTTACATGCGCCTTTTACCAACAGTTCTGGGAGGAAATTTACCCCCAACTTTTCTCTATGATACAAAATTTCTTTAACTCTTGTATTTTGGAGGAGGGGATTAATCACACCAACATTTTTCTGATTCCAAAAGTTGAATCTCCCTCCAATATGAAGGATTTCAGGCCCATTACTCTGTGTCATGTGATCTATAAGCTTATCTCAAAAATCCTAGTTAATAGACTAAAACCATTCCTTTCGGATCTTGCATCAGAAGAGCAAGCATCTTTTATTCCTACTCGTTTGATTACAGACAATGTATTAATAGCCCATGAATAGCTTCATAGTTTGAAGGTTAGAGAGAGGTGTTCAAACTCATTCATGACTATTAAGACTGACATTTATAAGGCCTATGATAAGATTGATTGAGATTTTCTAGAAAATACTCTTAGAAAGATGGGCTTTCATCAAACATGGATTACCTGGGTAATGTTATGTGTTAGGTCGGTGACGTTCTCGATTCTTGTAAATGGTTCACTAAGAGATTTGTTCTCTCCTGAAAGAGGTCTGAGGCAAGGAGATCCCTTGTCTCCTTGCCTGTTTATCCTTTGCCCAGAGGTACTGAGTCATTTGTTTCAAAACGCAGGTAGTAATAACCAATTCATAGGTATCATAATCATTAATCAAAGTCATGCGGTGAATCATCTCTTATTTGCTGAGGATTTACTGTTCTTTAGTCAAGCTAATGTGTCCTCGGCCTATACAATTAAGACTATTTTACACAGATATGAATCACCCTCTGGTCAAGTGGTTAATCTTCAAAAATATGCAAAAACATTTGGCAGCAGAGTCTTTCTTCACATAAAAACCAGAATTAGGAATATCCTTAATATTCATGATGATGGTGGCTATTGTAAGTACTTAGGACTTCATGAACAATTTGGTAGGAAAAAGATTGATCTATTTCGATACATTGTTGAGAAGATTAAACAAAGGTCAACTAGATGGAGTCATAGATTTCTTTCTCAGGCTAGGAAAGAAATCCTGCTCAAATATATTGGCCTGGCCATGCCAATATATTCAGTGACATTTTTTCAGCTACCTAAAGGAATATTTGCAGATATAGATAGAGTTGTTTCTTAGTACTGGTGGAGAAACAATCACAATCGTAAGACAATGCATTGGCTTGCATGGAATAAAGTTATTATCCTTAAGAGGGAAGGGGGACTTGGTTTTAAAGATATAAAATTATTCAATCAAGCCCTTTTAACAAAACAGAGTTGGCGTCTACTAAAATATCCAAATTCATTACTATCAAGAGTTTTGAAGGGCCGATATTACTCAAGAACATCTATTCTCAATGCATATGCTGGACGTCAATGTTCATTTGGCTTGAAATCTATTATAGCTGGTCGTGACCTTCTGCTGAAAGGTTTGAGGGTGCTGGTTGGTGATGGTCAGAAAGCCATGATATGAGATGATAATTGGTTACCTTTGAACCCTCAAAACCTCCTCGATGGAAACATAGTGCCACTATTTCTTTAACCAATTCCTAACAAAGTTTTTTTTGTGTGTCAGTCAATTCCCTATCAACATTATCTTGTCATTGTAGCATAGATAGGTTTCAATCCAGTCAGGTGTGTTATTAACCACTCTAGATGCAAATGGATTCTACTGATTCAAGTCAAATGAGAAAATGGGTTGTTGTCTAACAATCCTAAACAAGAAAGCATGAGGAAAATAACCAAGACATGAAAACTAGTATGCATAAACTGAAACTAAGGGTAAACAACAAGAAAAGTGAAATGGGTAAAGATGCAATCAAGTGGAAAGCAGCTCCTGAGGACAAGGGTAATTGATTAGAGATCCTTCATGAACTACCTAAGCACCTAACATACCTCAAACAATGAGCTAACCCCTAGACAGCAAATTCATATGCAACCAAGTCTAATGTCTTGGTAAATGGTTTCAAGCCAAGCAATCACCAGACCTAACTCTCGTTAACGGTATACTACTTAGCAGGCATGAGGAACCAATCTACTAAAGCCAATAAGCACCCTAAACATCTAATCTCTTAGGCTATGATGTGCAAATCTCTGAAATCACCATGTTCATACATTTCATTGAACACCTTTTGAGTGATGAAATGCCTAAAATCATATTTCAATTGATCATAAAGAAATCAACATGAAGAGCAATGGAACAGAAGGGATCTAGATGCAAAACAACTTAGGTACTTAGGAAGAACAGGACATCAACACTAGTCTACCCCATCTTAAGGAACCTAAGGTAACTACTCTCTACGCATGCTTGGTGCAAAATTAATAAAACAGAAAAGCATAGCTACTAAGGAAAACATGAAGATCAAAAGTCAAAGATGATGAACACCAATAACACTAACCCAGAAAAATAGAGTATCAATAAAACAATAGCGAAAACAAAGGAAGTGATCAAGCTAAAAACAAGATTAAAAAGCATAAAAATGTAGATCACTATGCACCAGATAGTTCACAGTCCTAATCTAAGCATGAAAATGAAGAAAACAGAAGATTAACATAAACTTAAGCAAAATATGGGTTTAAAAGATGAAGAACATCAAGAACAAAAAGAGAGAAAATAAAACCTATGACAAAAGCTAAAAATGGCAAAAAAGAAAGAGCCTTCTCACAGAAAATCCATAAAACGCATAAAAGACAACACACAATCATTAAGATGGGTCTCGGTTCTGGCTCCTGATTCAACTTGGTCGGTTTAGGCTCGAGCTGAAGGATGCATGCAATCGAGGTGGAGTGTGCGCGTGTGATCGAGCCGACTTTGCCTTGGCTCGTTCACGCGATCGAGGTGGAGCCGAGATAAGAGTGATCAAGGTGGAGCCGAGACAAGGCTGGGATTCGATTGAGGTGTTTAGCTAGAGTGATCGAGCTGAAGTTGGCTTGGCTCGATCACGAGATCGAGCCGGAGGATGCTTGTGACCGAGTCGCATTGATTTGGCTCAATGGTTTAGTCGAATCCTGACTTGAAATACACTTGAGTTGGTTCCATTCCACACATTTTCCTTTCCTTCTCCAAATTCGCAACAACGTTCTGAAAATCCTGAAAAATCTTCAAAATGCATGTATATGCAAGTGCTAATGAAAAACTTCCTAAAAATTACAAACTTGCTAATAACATCTATAGATGCAACATATGTACAACATAAAGACCCTAAAATGATGCTAAATGACTTCTTAAAATCACTAAAATGCAGAGACATCAACTCCCCCAAACTAAATTCTTGCTCGTCTTCAAGCAAGTAATTCAGAAGTCTGGACGAGAGGTTTCAAAGTGATAACTCAGAACCAAAATATGTTGCTAACACATGTAATTTAAATGTCTAGGTTACTACTTCTAGAATGCAATCCTAAACTGGTCCTACTTAAAAACTTTAGTCATACTCATCACAGTTCATTACAGACCAGTTCTGATTTCCACAATGCATTCAAATTTATTTACCCCTTTAACATTCATTAAGCAGCATGGATCAAGTCATGTGCGTTCAATGAACTCATTTGGTCAAGGGACATGTTAAGGAGTAAAGATGACCCCTTCATGCAATGGCTAACAATTCATAATAGGGTTCTCTCAAAAGGGAATGAGCTTTAGCAGAAGGCTAAAGGTAAGAACACTTAGACGCATACATAAACAAAATCTCATCTACCTAATGCTAATGAAACCTAAGTTTCTCTGATTCTACCCGGTAGGAGACCCTTTTTCTACCCTTTCTTTTTATTTGAGTGCTAGCGGATTTAGGAACTTCCTTACTTTGATGCTTATCATTTTTGACCTTTTTCATTTGCACTAACTTCTTAGGTTTTACCCTTTTTCATCTACTTGTTATATCCTTTTCTGATTCTGCACTAACCATACTTCTTTTTCATATCATTGTTCCCCCAAACCCTTTACTAGCACATTTTGTTTCTTTTCCATTCCTCTCCTTTCTTTTACCAACTACCCACATCCTTTCATCCATTTCCAAACCAACCCAACACCCAAATTCGAATTCCACCTAGTCCTATCTAGTCCAAAAAGTATGGACTAGAACTACATGAGATTCCATTCCTATCAGTTCGAACCTAACACTTTCTACCAAGCTCATTCCATAAAAGACCTGACACTCAGTAGTAAATTCTTGGATTTAAAGAAAGCAAGGTTCAAGGGTGGGGGTTCTGCTTTGGTTAACAAGAGTGGTAAAATGGTAGAAGATAACCCAAATACGTATATACTGTCCATGAGTTAAACTCTAGCACACAAACATGATAATTATACGTGAAAATTTAATTTCTAATAGATATGGGTAAACTTCAAATCACAACATGCTTCAGAAGACAATTGATCATGTAAGTTCACATTCCAAGCATGGTGCAGTTTTACTTCAGACGAAGTCAAGATGCATTAGACAACTAATAACCATGGCACTTATACTTTATGAGAAAACAACATACTTACAAGGTTACTATCATCCTAGTTTCCTATGCAGATGCAAATGACAAACTTATAAATCTAACATCCTAAATGCAACTACATGAACACTATATTTTTGAAAGATAATTTTCAAAAAAATTCCAAATTTTCATGGGTTTTCTATGCTTTAAATGCTACGCAAGATTGGAGATCAAGGAACAAACATAAGAACTTCATTAGATAGCTCCTAAACTCTCCCCCGAACTCGAATTACATATTCTCTTGTGTAATCAAAATTCTCAGGAGCGTTTAGGAGGATGATATACAACAAAATCAGAGGGCACACTTATAAACAAATGAAAACATGAAGCAAAAACAGATGCAATTGAAACGGATTATACAATGGTTAGGTTGATGGAGATGGACCTCAGTTACCCCAAGTTGGGCGAGTAGTTGATGGTAGAGAGTCGAAAGGTGGTCTGAACAGGATCCCAAGATGATCCCCTTTTTATTGTAAATGTCGTGTCATAATTCAAGATTCTCAACTAAACCAAAAGCAGTCCACCTGCGGTTTGGGAGTAGGAAGATTTCCTTGGTGAGGAACGTCAGCTGAAACAGATATCAGAATTGGGAATTGAAGCTCCCCACTTGGAACCATGTTTCCCTGAGTATACTTGAGAATAGTTGTTATCCACCCTTCAATGCTTATTTCTTGGCGGTGGTAAGTTGAGAGTAGCGGAGATCTATTTCAGGGTTGCTTTAATTCCTCTTTTTGTTAAGATGTAGCCGAAAAATTCTCCTGATGTTACTCCAAAGGTGCACTTCACCGGGTTGAGCTTCATTCCGTATAGGTTGAGTGTTTTGAAACATTTCTCCAGATGTCTCATGTGATCCCTTTCTTCGACGAATTTTACTAGCATATAGTCGATGTATACTTCCATAGTCTTTCTGAGTTTGTCGGTGAACATTTTGTTTACCAAACGTTGATAGGTGGCTCCTGCATTTTTAACCCGAATGGAATCACCTTATAACAGTATGCATCATTATCTGATTATATCCCTGAGAACGCGTCCATCAATGATATCAACTCGTTCCCGGTAGTTTCTTCAACGAGCTTGTCTATGCGAGGTAGATAGAAGTTATCCTTCTTCTTTACAACGACAAGATTAGCTAGCCAATCTGGATAATTTACTTTGGCGATTGAACCTGCGTTTAAGAGTTTTCTACCTCGTCATTCACCACTTGGGAACTATCCACACTGAGTTTGCGTCGTTTCTACTTTATCAGTTTGTAGATTGGGTCTACCTTTAGGTCGTGGGAAGTGATGGTTGGATCGATGCCTTTCATATCTTCCATGGACCACGAAGATAAATCTTTCTTTTTGTCTGGATGCAGTTCTTTCCCTACTCTGGTAGTTCGGTGGGGGTGTTCATCGTGGATGGCAATTTGTTCGACCTTATCCAATTCACATGCCGAGTTGTACGTCAGTTGAATGTCATAGGGTTCCCCAAATACCTGCAGTATTCTCATCCGATGTTCTGTAAGGAAGCAGGTTCGAGATACAAGTGTTCCCTCTTATCATCTAGGTCGCCTTGTTAGTTGGAAAATTAATGCACTGATGATAAGTTGATAATGAGGCCTTCATAGAGTAGAGCCAGGGTGTGCTGAGGATTGCGTTGAACATAGATCGTTGATCCATTACTATGAACTTGACCATTTAGGTTAGGCCTTCGGCTTGGATTGGTAGCTTGATGATCCATGCAGAACGGGCTGTTTCACCACTGAAACCTGTTAGCGTTTTGCTTCTGTATTTTATTATTTTGATGTCAACCTCCATATTCTTGAGTGTGTCTTTAAATATGATGTCAACCGAACTACTTGTATCAATTAAAATTCTTGCTACTTCTTTGTTAGCGATAACCAGCTCGATGACTTGGAAATCGTTATAAGGTATGATATCGACTTACTCCTTCTAAGCAGTTAGTGCTTGTCGCTCCAAGCTCTTTATAGAATTTACTGAATCGTTACATAGTAGTCTGCCCATTATTACGTTGACTCGTCTTCTCGGCAGTGAGCCCTCAACTTCTCGGGCATCAAGTCCATTTTTCTGGGCTCTGCTCTCTGGTTCGGTTAGGGGTCATCATATCGTTGATAGTGTGGGAGCTTGTTTCTATGACTGCGCTAACCTGGGGTTGTGCCCTTCCCCTCGAGGATGAGATTAACCTTGAGGTAACAATACGTCTTCTGTCGTTATTCCTTGTCCTGCTGGTATCGATTTCTCCGTCTTGGAACTTCTTCAAGATGATGGATTACAAGTGGCGACAGTCTTTTGTTTGTGCCCATCTCGCTTGTGGTAGTCATAATATGCCTTCGGGTCATTGTCGACAGGGGGCTAATCCGATGACTTCTCACTTTTGGTGATCGCGTAGGTTGCTCCTTCTTTGTTTATTACTATTTGAGCTATGACCTCTTTAAACTTATCGAGGAAGTCTCGTAGTGGCTCATTTTCCTGTTGAGATAGTGTCCAGAGGTTGGTTGTCGTGGTTTTTTTTAGCAATGAACATAAAATAGTATTTTATGAATACTGTTGATAGTTGATGGAAGCTGTTGATGGAACCCCGTTCCATGGAGGAGAACCAATCCAGAGCTGATCCTGCTAGGTTTTTAATGAATAATTGATATTTCCCTGTGTTTCGCTCCTCTGGAGAGATTTGCGCTCATGCCATGGCGATTGTGAAGGCTGTTAGGTATTGCACGGGGTTGCTCTTGCCGTTGTATCTTGAAAACATTATTTTGGCAGAGTGCCGCACTAGGACATCGGTTATCCTCTTAGTGAACGGTGTCCTTTGCGTCTCTTCAATGGCCTTCATGATGATGGGGACCGAGCTGGTCGCCTGGTGCACCTGGGAGCTCATGATTTTGAGCTAGTTTCGGATATGTTGTAGCTCATCGGCCTCTGTTGTCTTGCGAATTGACGGGATCGGGTCGACTGCGATTTTACAGTGCAGTTTATGGTGTTAGGTTAAGCGCTTCGAACAATGGCCTCCTTACAGTGCGCATGTCCTTTTCACCGATTGAAGTGGTTATATCATCGAGTTGCGCCTTGAGGTTTTCTGATTCGGCTCTGACTCTTTTTGTTTATGCATTTTGTTCGTGTAGGAGGTTCCACATATCCTGCATGGTAATATCGAGAATGTCGTATTCCCCGTCTGTCTCCAAGTCATCGGGTTGGTCTCTCTGATCCCCCTTGTCCCTTGTTTGTGTGGAGATGTCGTATTGCTAGTTTGTTGATGGATTAGCAGAATCATCTTGATTCTTTCCAGTTTTTCTATCGATGTCCATCTCCCTGAATTCTAGTGTTTTCCTGCGATAAAATGGGTGTTAATTGTGGCAACTCGGTCCCCACAGACAGTGCCAACTGTTCAATCAAGGTTTAACAATGATGTTAAAGTATGAGCTGGAAGGAGGCAAGCAACAGGATCTTGTGGGTTTCTAGATGATCTCAAGAGTTTATTATTGTTCAAGAAGAATGATTACATAGGTATTTATACTAAAATACATGAGTTAAACCTAATTATACAATTAAGAAAGTTGGGCTTCTGATGTGGGCCGAACTGTCTTCTCGAGGCCCAGCTCGTCGACTTCTAGCTTCCCTCTATCCATATGGGCTTTAACCAAAATGGACTTATTTTCGGATGAAAAACTTGGCATCAACAAATACCTAATAGTCTCCACTTCATAAACTTGAGATTGAGATGAAAGAATGCAAAATCTTTCATATTCCTATATTATCTTTGGAAACTTTTTCAGTTTTTCCAAAGTCTATATTCTTATCACTTTGCTTATGTTTTACCATCATTAGTTTGCATTCATAGTTCTCTATAGTCACTTTGCATGTGTAGGCTATATGGACATGCATATATGTTTCATTTTAGAGTTAATTCAGGACTTAGGAAGTTTTGTGAGGAATATGGACAAGTTGAAGAAAGAAAAGTGTAGATGTGGTCAAAGCACTCAGCCCATTAGCCGAGCCAAGGAGATGAAGCACTCGACCAAGAAGCTAGCTCAGCCACCTTACTCGGCAATTGGCCGAGTTCATATAACCAAGAAGCAACCAAAGTACTCACTCGGTCAGGCCACTCGACTGCTGGCCGAGTCAAGCAACTAAAGAATGCAACCAACATGTCCACTTGACCAACCACTCGGACGAACACCGAGCTAGCATCATTTGAGTCCCCGACCAAACTCATCCACTCGTCCAACCACTCGCCTAATTGCCAAGACAAGTGTTTCCAGCCCAGCCGAGATCATCCAAGCTGACATACCACTAGACCATTGTCTGAGCCAAGACAAGAAAATCAAGCACTCGGCTAAGGCACTCGGATTCATGCCAAACCAAGCCTTTGAAGCTCACCGTTTTTGTCTTTTAGTGGTTTAAGGTTTTCAAAAACCACTATATAAAACTTATACTCACCCCCATTTTTTGTGAAGCTTTATTTTACCCTTTCTTTTATGCTTTTAGACTTATTTTTCTCTCTAGTTTCAGGGTAATTGTTCTTGATGTTCTTGTCTTGATTTTCCAATATCTTTCAATATAATCTGACTTTTTCTTTAATTTCTTGTTGATTCTTGTTAATCTTAGCCTTAGGATCATGAATATCTGGAGCATGTGATTTTGTGGGTATGAGTATGGTTTTATGGCTTTGAGTTCTTGAGTGTTCTTAGAGTTTTATCATTGCACTTCAAATCTATTTAGTTTCTTCCTTTCATACTTGATATTCTCATTAATCTAAGCATGATCTTGATGATTTACATGTTTATTTTATTTTTTGGGTTTGTGTTCTTCATAGGTTCTGAGTAGTTGATATGATCTTGAGGATGGGTTGGACTAGTTGCGAATCCTTAGTCTCTTAGGTGGTTTAAGCTTGTTTATGCATAGATCCTTTCTGTTATAGTGTTCTTAATGTTGATGTCTTTCACATCAATTGAAATATGAGCATAGGGATTTCCACACCCATAAGATATTTGATAAAATGTCTGAACTAGCTAATTTCAGAGATTTACATTCCTATTCCAAGGGATTGATTGTTTAGGGTGCTTATTGGATTTAATAAACTGATTCTTCACGCCTGCTAGGTTTTGTTCTGTTAACGATAGCTAGGTCTGGATATAGCTTAGCTTGAGTTCATTTGTCAAGAGATTGAATATGAAGATTATGAGTTTATTATCTAGGGATCAACTCTTGTCTGAGGTATGATAAACCACTTAAGTAGGCTAAGGAGGATCACAAATCAATAACTCATCCTTAGGAACTTTTGTCTCTGATTGATTCTTGTTCATTTACTCACTTTCTCAATTGCATCTTACCCTGTTTAGTTTTCATAATTGCATGTTTGCTTTTATGTTTTAGTTTAGTTTCTTATTTGTTATTTTTACTTAGGATTATTAGTTTCAAAACCTTTTATCACTTGGCTTGAATTAATAGGATCTGAATGAATCTAGAGTGGTTAATAGCTCACTCATTTGGATGGATAACCTTATATGTTGCAATGATAATGTTAGTGCATTAGAGAATTGAATTAGTAAAACACTGAAAAATCTTACTATCACACAACGAATGTGAATTTGAAAGTGAACGAAAGAAAGAACGAGTTCACTTTAGAGCAATGCTTGCAAGTTCAGCAATGAGGAAGCCTTATAGGTGAGGGTGGACGGTTAACAAGTGAGTTAAATGCTTACTCCCGTAGTTCACTGCTGCTATCTTCATAAATTGTTTTCCTAACAAGAGCATTCGTCTATCTGGTAAAAAGAATGTTGTTCGATTAGCACAATAGCTGCTACACTAGCCATAACAAAATCAGCACAAAATTGAAAATTTAACATAAGTACGAAACTTGTTAGAAATTAATTTCAAAACTATTAGAAGGAAAAACCTTGGTCTTTAACAAGTAGTTCTAACTCATTCCGGTAAATCTGAAATGACTCCAAACTAATTTCCCTACATTGAAGTGAAAATCCATGCCGTTTTATGTAGAATGGCAGGAGTGTTGACAGAAACTTTACTACGTGTTGCAGTTGTTGTTCAGCAAGTTTGTTGTCGTCTTCATCAAAAACTTCTATTGACCGTTGGTGGAAGTCAATATCCAGCCCAACCTAGTGTACACTATGAATAAGGATAGCACAGTAGATCCTAGCTGTGGATGAATACCAGTTGGGACACTTGAACATAGGCGTTTTAGACGTTGTTGACAACCAAAACTTCTCTTTGTCAACAGTATGATGAAAAGATGCCCAAAGACGCCTCATCTCAAGTACCCAAGTTGTCGGGACGAAATCAAACTTGCAATTAGGGATTTGGTCTTCTTATATTTTGTATGAAACGAACAATAATATCCATGACCTAGTAGTTATAAAACAAAATAGTTTTTTTATAATAATTGTAATATATTGACTACCGTAAAATTAATTCAACCACATACATTAGGTTGCCCAATCTCTATTGGTTCAAATAGACTCCAAAAGACAGTGTTTTCGAAGTGGAGGTTGTCACCAATCTCGTAAACCCTGCACCAATTAATTAGCTGGTTAATTTATCGTACATTGAACATAAATGTTCAACAAATGCAAGATTGAACCTCGATTTTTCGATATCTCTTCGAAAGAGGTCACATTTCATTTGTATTGGCTCGTCAAAGGCTTTGAAGTCCAGTATCAGAGGAGAGAGAGAGTCACATCCCATACATCATCCTCCTAGAGAATTGGTACAACAACTGGTTTTCTTTTTTTGTGTCACTTGATTTTTCTGTATTTTTTTGTGACAACTTACTACGAGGCGTCTACTTATCAGGTTTTGATTTATCCTAAGACTTCTTCTAACAACCTCATTATCTGGACCCCGTTTTTCTTGCTCACGCTTAGTCCTCTTACTAAGTGTGGTTGGTAATGAATCCTTAGTTGATACATTGTTTTGATTCTTTCAACTTCCTTTTATGACATGCTCGTGTATGTTTCTTAATGTTTTTGATTCATCATTTTCGACTTCAATTATAGATTTTTCAACTGTATCTACCTAATGAAAGTGGATAAAGAGTAGTCAGTATACCAAACATATATATACTGACTATAATAACTAAAAGGAAAAGTTTAAACTTAAATTTTAAATGTTGGTAGATTGTGATGTCCGGAACCATTCACTTTTCTAAATGGACCGAACAATAAAATCCTTTGATGCGGCGACATAAGAAATTATATGTAAGCTTTTTGACAAACTCATAATAATATCTTGTTCGCTTGTGCTTTCAACATACGAAATCGGAGAAACCTAATATGTATGATTTGGAAAAACTGAACATGTTTGGACGACAATTAAAATTATAATGGTGGTTACAAAGAAAATAATATCTTAACTTCCATGCACTAGTCGTGCTTACATTACATGGAAAAACAATATTTGAAGTGGTATGTTGTGGATTATGATCAGTAGAAGGAGGTTTCGTCTCCATTTTTTCGGGAACATGAGGTTTAATTTTTCAGTAAGAAGGAGGAAAAGTGAATCTCTGACATCGATGGTGAAACACTTACGGTTTGACGTGCCTAATTTGTTCTCGGTTGAGCTTGATTTAACCCTATGTCCCTTGAATCACCTAACCCTAAATGGAAAAAAGTTGATATAATATACTAACTACATAATTAGTAATCAGTATTTTGAATAACCTAGCATTACAACAACTAATTAGGGAATTAATTGAGACATTTGTTTCCATTTCTTGATGAACAACAAGGTGAGATAAATGGAGTGAGAAGGAGGGGGCCTCAATTTCTTTCATTAATGGTGAAATATTGGTAATCTTTCGAGTCTAAAAAGCTCTTATTCTTGTTTGGTTTAGTCGTAAATGCCCATCTTTAGCCAATGGTAACTGAAATGAAAGTTGAAGATAGCTATTAATAAGTGGTTGGAGTATCTATAGTCATTCATTTCAAGGATGGATTGCCTGTTGGTACATCGTTTTTTCTTATTGGTGCTTGAATATTTTTCCAAGGCGAGGTTGAATCCATTCGAGGAACATATACTTATTCAAAGACGAGGTCATAAGGGTTTTCACGGACTACATTTGCAATGATTTTCCCAGCCGGTTGATCTGATATGAAGATGTTGTCAGCAAAATACTTTGATAATTTTAACGGATTTTGAATCTCATTTGTTGAATCTAGACATTCATAGAAGAAAAGCATTAATAAATTATGAAATGTTGTCGTTTGACTGAGTATCCTTTTTGGTGTTTCAATTTTCTTATGAAGGTTTCCGTTTTGTTTCATTTCCATGTAGAATAAGGTTCTGCACATCTTTGAACAACTTCTCAACAACCACATCAATATGTGTCATGACACTCCTTGCGTATCCTTAAAATTTGGTGAATTTCCCTCTTGAATCATTGATGTCATCTTACGAACGAATAATTCCTAATTGAATGGCGATTGTGTTATGTACGTAGAACGTTGAGGTACAGAGGTTGATGGCTCCTCATTTTCCATACTCTTCTTCTCTATATCCTCTCTGTAGATGTCTCCCTTTTGGTTTCATTTTTGTTCTTCTCGTGCCTTTTTGGGCTTCAATAACATCTACAACACGAAGAACATCAGCCCATGGATTAATATCAAATAAATGTTCTTCACTTATCAATAGAAGAAGATAATCAACTGTAGTACAATCTTTGTTGGCATGTAATTCGATGTCACTCACTGAAGAGGCCCCGAAATAGGGACAAGATCACTGGAACATGTGTGCTAATAAAATAGGGACATTAGACCACGAAATCTAAGTTAGGTAATGAGACTACCAAGATTTACTAAGTGGGAAGATTACTTAATAAGTTGGAGTACTCACTTGTCAAACTATATTGAGTGACATGAATGTTTTTTTTGAAGGTGCAGAGTCATTGGACTTATGAAAGCAATGATCTCCTGAATTGATGTATTTATTTCCATCATTGATTAGAGGACAACATTTTGAATAATATGAGGACAACATGCCATCGTGACAACAATCATTTCATGGGAGAAGCCTTTTATAGCAGTGGTAGGTTGTGTGTAACTAAAATGGTCCTTAGACTTTGTGCTTTCCACAGTCATTGAGAATGATTGTGTGACGCCCTGATCCGAATTCCCCCAAACCTGCGGCCGAAGAATCAAGGTTTAATCCACCTGCTTGAACCGACCTTATCGATTTATGTCTATTTACGCAGCATAATTTACAATTAATGTCAAATTATACCTTTTCCTTATTCCGCGGATCCGAATTGAACCTTCTTAGTTCAATATCCATCAAAAACCCTACCTTTACTTTACTAAGCCATACATCTAACCATCCCCACTGGAAAAGTAACCGAAAAGGTAGGTCTTCATGCCATTTTCCCACTCGCACCTCTGCGACCCGTATTTGACTCACACCTATTTGTGCCCGTATTCGATTCGCATATCTTCAAGCTTTATTTGACTCGCACCTCTTCGAGCCTGTATTTTACTCGCACTTCTTCGAGCCCGCATTCGACTCGCCCCTCTTCGAGCCCGTATTCAACTTGTACCTCTTCGAGCCCTCATTCGACTTGCACCTCTTCGAGCCCGCATTCGACTTGCACCACATCGAGCCCGAATTCACTCTTACCTCTTAAAACACGTCTCCGCATCCTTCTGGATTTTTCCTTTGTTCCCACCCTTTCGGACCTGTCATTGGTTCGCACCTTTTTAGACACGTACTTCGATCGCACACTTTCGGGTCCGTCCTTTCTATCTTTATATTTGGACATGTTTGGAAGTGTTTTTATGTAATTTGAGATGTGTTTGTCCTCTACCACGTCCTCCCTTTATATAGGGAGTGAATGGGTGTCTTTTGGCGAAAAGACGCAACCCTTCATTGCACCTTTTCAACTGGTGCCCATTCGGCCGATGGTTGCAAGTCTTCGCTTGGTGACCTTTCTCCTATAAGTTACTCCACTCCTTAGTTCATTAATTTTGAGTGTTAGCTGACTACTCCACACGTCTAGGTTAGTATTCATTGAGCTCATTGATCTTGATTGAGCTGTCCTTTTACTCACCTAGCTGAGGTAGCTAGTCTTTCCAGCTAGTTTTAGCTAACTTAGCTATTTAATTTCCTAAATAAAAAAATCACCATTTCATTAAATAGTGGGATAGAGATGTGATATTACTCGGTTTTAACGCTTTATAGTAAGCATTTATGCTTTCTATTCAACGTTATCCGAGCTTTTCTCTGCAAAATTGGTATGTTTTACAGGTTTCTAGGTGTTCGGGACGTTTTGGATGCAAATTGGCATATTTAGGTGCAGAAAGGTCAGAATGTTTCCAACGTTTGAAGATGTTCCCATATATGGATGAAGCTGAAATTTGGACACAACATAGCCACGTGAGTTAGCTTTCACATTGAAGTGGTTTGAAGTCCATCCATCGGTGCAATAAAAAGTTATGACTATTTTACTGAAGACTGGTCAAGCTGCCTCGCAGATGAAGCAGGTGCAAGCCAGACCGATCGGTCCAAACTCCCTGGAAAAATCAGAAAACTCATACCGATCGGTCCAAGGCTGGACCAATCGATCCAGACCGACTCGGAGCACCCAGCCTCATGCGAGAAATTTGGAGATTTTCCATATTTTGCACATGTGTTCTCAAGACTTATCAAGATTTCCTATTTTTTATTTTATTTCTTAAGAAACTATAAAAGCCTTGTGGCTTAGGTTTATTATTTAGGAAGCTTTATTTTATTTCTGAGAGAAATACTGAGGAGAAGAGATTCCGAAACTCTGTATTTGGTAGAAGATTTCTAGAACCTCTTTATATATCTATATTTAATTTAAATATGTGTTCTTCTTTGATATTGTATTGTTTATGCTTGGCAATTTCTGAGTAGTTCCATAGTTAGGGTTTAGGGTTTCCCAGGGAAGTCAGGGTTTGATTGTTAGATTTATCATAAAGGGTAA
>OVBE01006781.1:0-19337 GCA_900406425.1 Iberis pinnata | reverse complement strand
GTAAATGAGTGAGGTGAATTTGAGAATTCACCATGGGGGTGAACCCAAGTTTTTTCCCACTAAAACGGTAAAAGAATGTATCAGAAGTTACTGGCAAAATGTACTTCTTTATAAAGGTGCTCCTTTTGATTTAGTACAACGTGGTTGACGACAAATAAAAATTTCTGAAGGTACTTATAAGTAAACAACATGGAAAAGAAAGAAAAAAAAACTAAGAGCATCTCCATTGGAAATTTTTCAATATGGATATTTCAATATACATATATGTGTAAGTATATATGGATATCTCAAAATAATGAGAAACTCACTCTTCTCATCATTTTGAGATATTCATAATTAATTAATAATATTTTTATATACTTATATATATATATATATATATGTATATTGAAAAACTCATGTTGAGAAACTCTCAATAGAGATACTCTAAGATATGAAAAATAAAAAGATGGGGAATGAGGAACAGCTAGGTGTCCTTACACATTCTCCCTCCAAGCTGATCCAAAACCCTATTTTGAACTACATCTTCACTCGCACTTCTTCGGTCGCAGTCTAAAATAGAAAATCGGATTCTCATGCCCTCCACCTACATAAAATCGGACCCAACAGAACATACACCACACTTCTGTCCCAAACCAGATGTGGGATAATCAAGATCTATTGTAAGCATGCAACCACCCACACGATATATCCGCTGGCACGATACCATCGGCTGTCGAATTCGAGAGTAACCCCTAGAGACGAGCACCCTTAGAGGAAGGGAGGACTCTCCAAGCCAACAAGCCGACATGACTAGCTCGTTTAGTAAAAATCCCTTGTATGCTCAAGTCCGAAGTGAAATACGATAAACAACCACCGCTAGATGTAAAAGAGCATTGTTGCCTCTATATATCAAAAAATCGGCCTTGCTACATAAGGAGTCTTTGAAAAAACAATTTTGGCAAAAGCTGGAAAGACAAAGAAACGTTGGAACAAGGAAAGAAAATGAACCGAGAGCGTCGCAGTACCAAAAAGGAGCAAAAAAAAAAATTGTGCAAAGCTGGCCTAACATTGTTCGCCGTCACTAACATTAAAAATGTAAGAGAACTGGAAAGGTCAAGAAAAGAGAAGGCGTAGAATCGGTCTAAAATCGTTTGTCCTCGCTAATAAGATAAGCAAAAAGAAAAATGGAAAGTTTTAGAAAAAAGATTTTAAAGAGTGTAAGATTTATTAGTTTATGGAACTAAATCTTTTTCCAAAGGGAAGTTTATTGCAAACCACTAGTATTAAGTGCGTTGGCCTTTACGTTCCCAAAACAATTTTTTATTATCATCATCAAAGTTCATAGTAATAGTTTAATTTGCAGAATAAAAAACAATAAACAGAGTACGATTGTAGACGTCGTCTAGACAGAGAAGAGGACCACGCATCTTTAATTATAGAAAGAATTAAAAATTCTATAGATAGTACGTAAGTTATATATATTATTTGCGTTAAACACGCACAATGTTATGTTAGATAATTTTCCTGACGTCATGACAAAAGGCCGACTAGATTATATTAGTGGAAGATTCTCAGACATACCACAATTTTTGATTTAGTTTTAAAAATATAACATATTCTTAACTGTTTTAAAAATTAACATCAAAGTGTAAGAGGTCTATGAAGAAGATTTAATTAAAATTTATTTTGAGTAGACTCTTTTAGTAATATTTTGATGGTATCAATGAAACTAAAAGTAAATTTTGTGTTATTTTATGGAATTATTTTATATTTAAATTTAAAATATACTTGAGCCTAAATTATTTAAACTTCAACCACAATTTCAGATCACTGAACTAAACACTCAGAAATTTTCATATTATTTTTGGTTGAAAACAAAGACAGTTATGACATTTGTTTATATTTTTTTTAATAAAGTTCTATCTTATAAACCAAAGTAATTACCGGAAAAAAATAAGCTTATACATTAAAGTAAAGCCACAACCAAAATAAATTAATACGAAACTTTAGTTATCAAAATTTTTTTTAATTAATTATAAAATATTTTACTCTATAATTTTTTAGTTTAAAATGTGTTATTAAAAAATTAATACAAGTTTTTTCTATTAACTTAGTTATACTGTAAAAAGGACGGTGAAATTTTGTTTCTTNTATCAAAATTTTTTTTAATTAATTATAAAATATTTTACTCTATAATTTTTTAGTTTAACAAGTGTTATTAAAAAATTAATACAAGTTTTTTCTATTAACTTAGTTATACTGTAAAAAGGACGGTGAAATTTTGTTTCTTTTTTTTATTTTAAAAATGCAAATTATTTTAAGATCATGGCAATGGTTAAATGTAAATTCATGGTATATATTCACGGTCATATATCGAAGGAGAGAAACAGAGAGCTTTCATTGTTGGCCGCGTGCACCGTGATTTGAGTCGCCGGCGATTCCAGCAATCTACTATTTCGACGGCTTGCATTTTAGCGTTTAACCATATAACACTTCAACCACCAAATCTGTCTCAAACTTCGACAGATTCGAGGGTAGTGTAAACCTTGTTCAGTGTGTGTGAGTGCGGAAATTTGTTTCACACCAAAATATCAAAAACTGTAATGAAAATTGCAATGTGTTTGTGAATGTGTGTTTGTTTACTAAAATCACTGTTACAATGATCTTTCTCAAGAATTTTACAAAATGATTTCAGCACCCTTTCTCAGNTGCGGAAATTTGTTTCACACCAAAATATCAAAAACTGTAATGAAAATTGCAATGTGTTTGTGAATGTGTGTTTGTTTACCAAAATCACTGTTACAATGATCTTTCTCAAGAATTTTACAAAATGATTTCAGCACCCTTTCTCACAAATCATCTTCTTTCTATTTATATTCTGAGCTGTCTTAATGAGCTCTCTTAAATAACATTCAATTATCTGATTTATTTTTGAATTCTTCTCGTAATGGCGAATCACGTTTGACTTTCGCTTTCAATCTCGCTTAATGGGTTCACTGCGATGTTCGACCTACTGCGAGAGCTCGCCTCGGGGTCGACTCGCTTAAAGGGTTCACTGCGACGTTCGGCCTACTGCGAGAGCTCGCCTCAATAGGCAACATCGCAAAATGGGCTTTGTACTCTGGAATAGGCTTAGTGAGACGAGCGACAAAAAGAGTTGAAGTCTGTTTTGATGGATTGTGCTTGGTGAGCCTAGTGACAAAGTGAGCCGAAGCTCATATTAATTGACTGGACTTGGTGAACCCAGTGAAAGAGAAAGTCGAAGCTCGTCTTGATGGAATGGGCTTGGTGAGCCCAGTGACAAGGAGAGCCAAAGCCCATCTCAATTGACTGAGCTTGGTGAGCCTAGTGACATAGAGAGTCGAAACTCGTCTCAATTGACTAGGAGAGCTGAATCCTGTATTGATGGATTGGGCTTGGTGAGACTATATTAACAAAGAGAGTCAAATTTTGTCTCAATTGACTGGGCTTTGTGAGCCCAACAATAGAGAGAGACGATTCAAATTCCAAAGACCCTACCCGAGTGAATTTACATTCCCACATTTTTTCCCCAATCCTTAATGGAAAATTTTCCATTACAAGATTTCAATCAGCACTCCATAATTGAGTCGTCGAGTTAATTTTCAAAAAATTAGGATTATCTGCAACTCACTTCATCCGGGCGGGAATTATGCTATTTAATTTTCTGCCTGAATTAGTTTTATGCAGGCCTCCTATTTAAGCTCACTCAAAAACACATTCTTGGGTTTTGTGTCATTCCTCATTACAAGTTTCATAAAGCTCTAGTCCACATACACTTCCTCCTTATGAAGACTCAAAGTAACTTCATTCTCCTCATTACTTTTTCAACTCTTTGTTTTTACTTCTTAGTCAAACTTGGTTCTCTCTTTGGATTGCTCTGCATTTTTTTTTCTTCAAAATATTGTGAGTTTCCCTTGCTTGTATCCGTTTTTGGTCACCTTTTACCTCGAAAAACAATTTTTTGATGCTAAATTTAATCTTTTATGGAACAAACATGCAATATTTCCTTTGTTATTCATCGTTTTTGATTAAAAAATAAAAACTTTCATTTCCACTAATAAGTTTTCTAAACCTTAAGAATGTTTCCTTTTTGATCCTTTGTTCTTTTTTTTTCTTCTTGTTGGTGTATTTTGATTTATTATATATTTTTATCTTCTTTTTCTTTTCTCCTTCTCCTCCATTCATTTTGTTCTTCTCTCCTCTCCATAGATTTTTCTCCTTCTCTTTCGAATCGTGTTTCTCCTTCCATCAGACTGATCTGCGCGCTCGCTTTTCCTCTCAGGTCGGACCGCACGCTCCTCCTCTCGCTTCTCCTCTCAGGTCGGATTGCACGCTCTTGTTCTCGCTCGAGCTGACTGGCTTGTCTTCCGAACCAAGCCGCGAGCGGGTGGTCATTCTGAGCTGCGTTGCGAGCCCCTACTCCCGAGTTGGGTCATCACTTGCCCATTCCAGAGCTGAGTTTCAAGCAAAATGCTTCTCGGCATACTCTTGAACTACAGCCGGATCCAAACCAGTCGCAAGCTCCTTCTCTCGAGTTAGACCGTACGCCACCTAATTCACCCGAGCTGAGCGACACACAAACCTTGACTCTCGAGCTAGTTCCTTTTAGAATTAGTCCCTCCGGTCTGGCCAAGCCCCTAATCATGGCCACTTCCTCATCTCCTTTTAACCTGAGACTTCCTCGGCTGAGCTTAACCTCTGCTCGGGTCGCATCCTTTCATGGGCTCGTCGTCTCCTTGGCTCAAACCCTTTTTTGAGCCGAAGCTGTATGTCCGAGCTGCTCCACAAGCTATAGTGAAACCGACACTTCATGCATCCCGACAATCTTGTTGGGTGGTGCAAGCTTTCAACATTTAGAGAATTTTGTATATATTTTTTTACTTTTCCCTTATAACACTCATTTTCTGCTTTCAGCTCTCGAAGACATTTAGGGCACTGAGATATCTGCTTACTATGGCGCAAGAAAAACTAAGAATATGGTTGCGCAGCCAGCAATTGTGCCAATACAACGTGAGGTGTTGCACCGAGTGATGTTCCTGCCACCTCTTCCACTCTTGTTGCCGCTTTCTTATCCATTCCGAAAAAGGAGCAAAGAGAGATGACAAGGCTTCAGTGGTGAAAGCTGATCACACCACACTCGCGGAGCCTTCTGATCGTCGGCCTGTGATTGTGCTCCCTACGACTCATGATGTTTTTCAGTTTATAGAGAGTGATCCCGCTCCACTGGGTTCTCTGAAGAGAAAGCTTCCGAAAAAGGGGAAGAGGAAAGGCGGTTAGAAAAGACAGAGGTACAACAAATATTTTGAGTAAAACTCCAATAACTCAATCGTTTCATATCCAGCCTCATCCTCCATCTCTTTCGTCATTTTTGCTTCGAGGGCTACTCCATTCTTGCGCTTCAAGACCTCCTGTCTGAAAATTATGAGAATTACAAGATGTTCTCCAAGAGCGTTGGGAGGTAAGCTTCTAAAATTTTATCTTACCTAGCCCTTTCACTTGGTAATTAAACATTCNTTCAAGACCTCCTGTCTGAAAATTATGAGAATTACAAGATGTTCTCCAAGAGCGTTGGCGAGGTAAGCTTCTAAAATTTTATCTTACCTAGCCCTTTCACTTGGTAATTAAACATTCTTTTTTTTTTATCCATACTTAAGGTTGGTACAATAGTACCCTCGACTCATTTTGCCCCCAGCTTTCCGCCGCAAAAGAGCAGTCTTGCTTGAAAGCCGCTGAGAAGCAGATTGCTTCACTCACTATTGAACGTGAGGCTTTACGCCTGTATAAAGGTGACATGGAAATTGTGAAGCAAGCGAAGGAAAACCGATGACACTGGATCACTATAGAAGGCCGCGTGAATGCAGCGGAGATTAATCAAGATGACATGTATCAAAAGTTTAATGTAATGAGAGATGATCTTGTGGGTTTTTACAATGGTAGGGACGTGCTACGGGCTGAGAAGGCCGATCTCGCAGCTCTTCTCGAGGAAGTTGTGGCTTGCCTCAAAGCTAGAGAAAAGGCGAACAAGGTAGTTTCTGGGATGGTCTGAGCTGAGATTGAGCAGGTGAGACTTCATCTTGCAGCTCGGGATGTTGCCTGCGAGTCTTCGGCATATTCGCGTGGGTTTAGTTTTTTGTTTTAGATTTTTAGCTTAGCTTTTCGACTTAGCTTTTTAACTTAGCTTTTTTACTTAATTTTTAAACTAAGCTTTTTGACTTAACTTTTTAACTTAGTTTTTTGTCTTAGATTTTTAAATTAGCTTTTTGAGTTAACTTTTTAACTTAGCTTTTTGTCTTCTTTTTTTTACTTAACTTTCTTTACTTTAACTATTTTGGTGCTCGGCTCGTGTCCTTTGTGTGAGCGTGGCCCAGACTCCCTTTTTAAAAATTTAAGCGTAATATCGAGATTGCAAATGCTTCTTTATTAACTCATCGCTGCGAAATGAGTACAGAAGTGCCATGACGAGTTCATTTACAATGCTATCTTATACTTTGATTCTAAAAGTATGCCTTAAGATGCATCGTGTTTCATGATCTCGTGACCTTGACGTCATCTTTGGACTAAGCTCATAAACACCATAGTGCATAACCTTTGTCACCTTGTAGTGGTCTTCCCAATTATTACCCATATTTTCTTCACCATACTCACCAGTATTTGAGAATATGTCGACATTTAAATGTCGAATCCTCACTCGAGAGTTGTAATAATGCGCCAATTTTTGCTGGTAGTTTTGGAGCCTCGCTGACGCTTGATCTCGCCTCTCATCTAGTAGATTGAGGTTACCCAACATCACCTCATCATTTTATTGGGATCCACAGTTTTAATCGTTCTCCAGCACAGCAGCTTCTGCGGCCACTACCACTTCCATCTCATTCACAAGGGAGAAGGGAGTTTCGTCAATCTTCTTTTTGTGAGTGGTTTGGCAAGCCAACAAGACTATGTGAAGCTCATCCGCCCATCCTCTTTTAAAATTTCCCTATCTCTTTTTCAGATTATTGAGCAGAGTCTTGTTTGCTACTTCTGCTTGGCCATTTCCTGAGGATACATTCCACGTCGAAGAGAATTCCTCGAACTTGTCTCAGATAAACTGAGATTCGTTGTCAGTTACAATCTCATAAGAAAAACCATAAAAAAGCCTATCACGTTTCGTCAGACAAACTTTTGGGCTACTATCTAAGTGACATTTTTGAAGGCTCCTACTTCAATCCATTTCAAAAAATAGTTCGTCAAAACCAAAAGGAATCTTGCTCCTCCAGTTGAAGGGTGAAGTGGCCCGACAATATCCATCAATCATCTCATACACGGGTACAGAGAAGAGATGGAAGAGAGTTGCTCGATAGGCTGATGTATGAATGGCGCATGACATTGATAGAGATAGAATTTAATTCCTAAAACTATATTGTAGATCACTATAACATAGTAAAGGGTCGAATCCACAGAGACCAGACATCACACATTTTAGTTTAACATCAAATCAAACTAAGACGGAATAATTAGATTATTTATGTTGAATCAAAACAATAATTGAATAAAACGGTTGTAAACGATAAACTAAAGACGTTATGCATTAGGGAATTCCACAGATATTCAGGTTTAAAAGCCATAATTAACATGCTGGATTTTCTTTTGAAAATAGTTCTCAACATGAAAGACATAAATAGAATAATCTCATCTCGGAGTATTAAACCCTATATTCGAATTCATATAGACAAACTTTTCCCATGTCTAACTAATTCAACCATGCATTAATGTTCATATTCAATTGTTCATAAGCATTCAGGACAATACTCTCGCAAGCAAGAACACTTATTCATCTAAACTAAATCCAACTTCTAAACCAAATCTCTTTGCGTTTATAATTCTAATATCAATAAACTATATGACCAATCTAATTCAGGCATTAATAACAACTCTAGACTAAGAACCTAACAATTTCAATCTTTTATGACAAACCCTAACATTCAAACCTAGTTACCCTGGGAAACCCTAAAACCTAACTAGAGAACTACTCAGATATTGAAAAGTAAACACAAATCAATATCAAAGATGAACTCATAATTGCAAAACAATAAAAGATACTGAAAAAAGGGTTTAGAGAAACTTCTCCCAAATACAAAATTTCAGAATCTCCTCTCCCTCAGTAAAAATCTCAAATAAAATAATGCTTAATGAAAATAAAATCTATCTAAGAGGTTTTTATAATGTAAAAAAGTAAAATAACTAAAAATAAGAAAATAAGATAGGCTTGAAGACTTGGGTGCAAAATTTGGAAATCTTCTAATTCTTCTCGGCCAAAGGGACTGATCGATCTCTTTTAAAATCTGCTCAACTGATCTTTATTCTACCCGATCGATATCTTGTTCTGAAACTTTCCAGGAGAAAATGCCCGATCGATCCCATAAGGGATCGATCGAACTCTTAATCTGTGACTTTCTTCGTAAATATTATCCAAATTCTCCTGATTTGCTATGAAATGCATCGTTTTGCTCCAAAACGATCCGAACACTTAGAATCCTGAAAATATACCAAATTTGCAAGGAAAATNATCTTGTTCTGAAACTTTCCAGGAGAAAATGCCCGATCGATCCCATAAGGGATCGATCAAACTCTTAATTTGTGACTTTCTTCGTAAATATTATCCAAATTCTCCTGAATTGCTATGAAATGCATCGTTTTGCTCCAAAACGATCTGAACACTTAGAATTATGAAAATATACCAAATTTGCAAGGAAAACGCTCGGAATAATGCAGAATAGCATACATAAATGCTCACTATTATGCATTAAAACTGAGTAATATCAACTCCCCCATACTTAGATCTTTGCTTGTCCTCAAGTCAAGCAAGATTAAATTTATAGAAGAGGTTTGAAAAGGACCACACATGAACTCACAGAATCTCAGAAACCTCAAATTCATATGTCATAAACTAAAGACACGAATCCTAGACAACCACTACAAATAGATTGTTTACCACCACATAATTATCAACATGCATTATACTCTAAATCCCGAATCAATCAAACTATCAAATCATTTCAACTAGCTCATTAATTTTTTTCAAGTGTAAAATGGTGCGTTCTTACTTATGGGGTATCGATCAGCGCGCTTGAGTACCCCTTTTACCAAAATGCCCATACCAAACAGAACATCAATCGACTTCCGATCCTGATTTTTTTCTCCCTTTCTCACTTCTCTTTTCTTTTCTTTTCTTACTGATTTTTTATTTCTTTTCTTTTTATCTTCTTTTTAGCAGTCGATTTTTCTGGGATTGACTACGGATTTCTAGATCATGCTTTCAATCATTTGTCTNATGGGGTATCGATCAGCGCGCTTGAGTACCCCTTTTACCAAAATGCCCATACCAAACAGAACATCAATCGACTTCCGATCCTGATTTTTTTTTCTCCCTTTCTCACTTCTCTTTTCTTTTCTTTTCTTACTGATTTTTTATTTCTTTTCTTTTTATTTTCTTTTTAGCAGTCGATTTTTCTGGGATTGACTACGGATTTCTAGATCATGCTTTCAATCATTTGTCTGTACCGTTGTTTCTTTATTTTCTAGAAGGGATAGAGAGAAAGGACCCGAATCGTAGTAAAAGAACTTGTCGATTTTACAAAACACTGAAGAGCAAGATACCTAGTTTTCATTATGTATACCACCACCATAAGTAAGAGAATTTAAAATCAAATTATGTCATAACACAATTGAGCTAGCATCAAATCATTAACAATCCAAAAGATCATAACTTTCAAAGGCATATAATAGACATTAGCAAGAATCAAGAGAGAAACCATTAAGATAACCAACAATTCAATTGAGATTGGTAGGAATGAAAAATAGATAAGAGATAACTCGTAGTTTCTTCAAGATCCTTCACCAGTAATATCCTAAATCACATAGAACTCAAAACTAAAAAATAAATAGGTTAGGAACTAGAATTTGAAAATAATAAATCTAAAACACCAATCGTGGATTGCTTCCCACTCAACGCTTGTTTAACGTCAATAGCTTGACGAACTTACCTTCTAAGCTGGGATTGAATCAACATCTATAGATTATCCATAACAAGCTCCAAAAACAAACACCTTCAGCTTCAGAACTTTACTCATCATATCCTTTGTAACATTGATTCCTTTCTCTTAAGCTATGGGGTGAATAATGCTCTGAACTTTGAGAAGGGTTTCGAAGAACCCTTTTGTTTTCACCTTATATTCAATTGCATCTCCAATTATTGCTTAAGGAATCAAAGTCATTTGAGAGTTTCTCTTGATCTTCTTCAGTTTCACCTTCTCTTTGTCCTTGGCCTTTAGAATTGTGATCCTTGTTGAGACTTGAGGTTCTTCATGCAAGACTTCAACAATTTCAGCTTTGAGAGTAGGTTCGATCTGAGATTCATGCTTCAACTTATCTTCTTTAACCATAGTGAGCTTGGATTTACCTCTTGGATGAATTGATGGATAGAAAACTCTTTTCTTGATTTTTTTTAGAGATATACGCTGATTAGGAAGGTCAACAACAACTTCTGCAGTTTCAAGAAAGGGTCTCCCTAGAACCAAAGGTTCATCTAATTGCCCATTCATCTCCAAGATGTGGAAATAACAAGGAATAAGACAATTCCAAACTTGTGCCAATAGATCAGAGATAAACCCACTTGAAGATACAATGTAATCATTAGCAATCTCAAAGGTCATCTTAGATGGTATGATACCTGATATCCTCAATCTTTCTGCAACAATTATCGACATGACGCTCACATTAGCTCCAGTGTTACAGAGAGAATCTATGAATTCTACTCTATTAATTGAACAATGAACCAAAATTTCCCCGAGATCCTGTAATTTATGGATTTTCCTAAGTGGATTTGGTTGCTTTCCAATCATATCTCCATCCTTAAACTCTAGTCTGGGCTTTGTAGGTTGCACTGGGTAATGAATTCTGGATTCATATGCTTATGAAGAAATTGCAGAAATCTGGGAACAAGGATCGATCGATCTCTGCGTTTTACAAATTTGACACCACTTGCACGATCGATCCAGGAGGGATTGATCGATCAGTTTGGCCGAGAACAATGGGGATTGATCAGGCATAAGGGTCACCCGATCATACGTTTCTTGCTAGAATTTATTGACTGATTGCTCGATCTATCTCTACCTCCAGAAGATGATGGATAGATCGATCTCAGTCGATCGACCTCTATTGTCTAAATCAAATTATGCATCTTTTATGCAACATAATTTCCGAAACTACACTCTTTTCACCATCTTTTGAGTCTTTTTCCACTTCATCACCATCCTCAATCAAGTCAACTACTATAGATTTGCAATAACTCTTTGGATTATCTTTAACTTTCCCTGGAAAGACACCAGATTTTCTTTTCACAACTTCAGAAGTTTGAGCAACTTGTGTATCCAAAGGTTTCGCATATGTAGAAACGGCTTCACAATTTTGGTTCAATTCCTTGACTTCTCTTTGGGATTGTTGTTGCCCTTCTAAGAGTTTCTTGAAAACCATCTCTACTGTATTGCTTTGTTGAGGCTCAGTTGGTGGTGCTTGCTGAAATACAGGCTGAGAGGTTTGTTGAAAACCGCCTGGATTTGAGTTTTGTACGAAGGCCTTTTGCTGTTGTGGCTAGTTTTGATCTTGAGGGTTTTTAATATTAATGCTTCTCCAAGAGAGATTGGGATAATTACTGTTAAATCCTTGATTGTACCCTTGATTGTATACTCTTTGACCTTGATGACTATTAATGTAGCTTACTTCCTTTTTAACTCACACAATATTTTTCTCATGAAGGGCAAAGCAATCAACTTCTAGATCTTCAACAAAACTGACATGTTTCTGGTTTTGATTCTTGGGAAGTTGAGTAAGCATCCCTTTCATCTCTAAGACTTGTCTCTTTACCTATGAAAGTTCAGAGTTATCAGATGTAGTTCTTTTGGTTCTTCTATCAAAGTCTGTACAGTGAGTATTGTTACTAGTTGCTAAGTTCTCTATCAATCGATAAGCATATGGGACAGCTTTAGTCATGAAATCACCATCACTCACTGTATCTAATGACATCTGGTATTTCTGATCAATTCCTCTAAAAAAAGTATTGAGGAGACATACATCTGAAAAACCATGATGTGGGCAGTCACGGAGATGCTCCTTAAATCGTTCCCAAGCTTCATAGAATAATTCCACTAGAATTTGTATAAATCCTGAGATATTGTTCCTTAATAAGTTGGTCCTAGTAGTGGTGAATAGGTAGTTGAGAAACTTAGCTTTGCAGTCATCCCAAGTTACAATGGAACCAGAAGGTAGAGATTTCAACCAGCGAAGTGCTCTCTCAGCTACAGAATGACGGAACAAGTTGAAGTGCATAAAATCGCGTGATACTGCATTAAGCTTCGTAGTACTACATATGTCCTCAAATTTGTCAATGTAAACCATGTGGTGCTTAGTTGGTAAACCAGTAAACTAGTTGTTACAGATCATTTGAAAGAGCTGAATGGGAAATTGGTACTCCCTTCGTTGAGGTTGAATAGGATTCTTGTTAGCGGAGAATACTTCAGGATTGTTGAATAAACCACTAGAGGGTGGTTCTGAGGGTGGTGTTGATTAACAACTCTTTCCAGATCGCCATACAAGATAAAGTTTCTTACATCTATATTCTGAGAATTGGGTTCACCGGTGGTATTTGGTTGCCATTAGCTCTTGGTTGGCCAGGTGGCACTTGATTGTTGTTAGCTCTCCCTCCATCTTGATGGATGATCAGTTAATTGAGTCCAAGAGGATGTGGATCGATTTGACCTTTAGGATCGACCAGATTGTTCAGATTAATGTTATCAGCCATTGAATTGGATGAGCTTGCGTCTTTCTTTGCTTTCCGGTTTGAGCGTTCTAACTTCGCGAGTTCTGAGTTACTAAGGTTGAGAAATTCAGAGGATTATTCAGATCTTATGATAATGCACCTGTAAAAAAAAACCATGAAGAAAGAACTAGATGAGTACTGTAAAATAAAATCTTAGACTAGATTATAAATAAAACTTAAAAGGCACTATTGGTCCCCGACAACGGCGTCAAAATTCTGATAGAGATAGAATTTAATTCCTAAATCTATACTGCAGAGAACATATATGATGTGATCATAGACGAACCAGAACCTGAACCAGAGCTTGAACAAGAGCAGCTTGAACCTGAAGGACGGATCATGAGATCTAAAGCATGGGATTTGGCGCAACAAGCCCACGTGATGCTTCATTCGGACCAAGAAGATCAAGCCTGCGAAACATACCAGTTATTTCAAGCTTATAAACCCACAAGAACTATATATCTTACCGGTTAGCTAAGTGGGTAATTTCTGCACTCTTTTGTCCTTAGTAGAGATGGTCGCCTTTTTCCCACTTTGGATTTTTGGCCAATCACTAAGGTTTTAACGAGACAAGTTATCCATTTTCGTTAAAGCTTTCTGAAAGGATATTTGGCATAAGTATTTTACATACTTGGCGCAAGAAATAAGAATCCTTCTAGAAGCTTCCTTTCCAAGGCACTTCTAGAAGCTTTCCTTTTAATTTACAAGTCTTGTTGTTTTTCTTAGAACTTTAGTTGTTTTTCTTTTAGAGGCTTGCACGCTTCATTGTTTTGGGTTATGTTAGAAAGCCCTAGGCTCTTGTGCCTTTAAGTACAAGTTTCGACACTTCCTTGTTCTTTAGCAAAGTTTTATGTCAAAATCAGTTTGTTCTAGGAACATCCATCGAAACTCTTGCTCATTGGATTGAGAATCCCGGCTATTCTATATCTGTAAGAGATTCGGAAAGCATGCAACCTTGATTGATTATTCCATAAATCAGTCAAGCTATTCCATCAACTTCCATTCTTATTTCTATCACAAACCACATGAAAATCTTCATCAGAATTCAATTCCGCCTAAGTTGCACTAGTGTCGGCCTTACCCGCGAAACCGAAGCAACCGAGCCATCGTTCCAGGCCAGAGTTGCGTCCTAGGCTTGTCCCATTCATTTCCCGCGGTTCTGTTCGTCCTTCATCCCCAACAGTCCCAGCCGCACCTTTATCTCGAGCCAAAAAGCTTGTCCGAGAATCATATAAGCTGTCTGATAGCCTTATTTGAAGACCGAGCCATTGTTACCGAGTATAAAGTGTTGAATAGCGAGCCTTTCATCAAAGTTAGGATCCAGGATCGTATCAGGTGGTATCAGAGCTAACTTTGTACCAAAGGCTGTCCAATCTCTAGAACCCTAATCTCCTTTTTATTAATTTTCGATAATTTTGCTTAAGAACCCTAGGTTGCATCTAGAACTAATTTAAAGAATCTGAATCTTGAATTAAATTAGGGCATTAAAATTGTTTAAATTTAGTTTTTTTGCATATAGATCATCTAGATTAATCAGAATTATTCAACCAATTGTTGTATGTTTGTTGAATGAATTTATAAAGAACCTATTACTTGTGCAAAGTTCTTGGTATTTCAGGTACCATGAAACTTTCAGCATAAGCTATGGAGTCTCTGAACAAGTTGATGAGTCAACAAATCAAAGACAACAATGTTTTCCTACTACAACAGATTGAGTTACTCAACGAAAAAGTAGACACAATGAAACTAGAGAAAAAGAGAAGAAGTCGAACTGATGGTCATTCGTCTTCAACTCCTACACCCTGGAAGCTAACCAGATTGCTAAAGGAAAAGCACATCTTGGAGACACATCCAAACGACCTAAAGGAGGTCCTACTTTCAGAACCAATTCCGGTCCAAGAATGCCTAGTGGCCGAGATCCCTCTTTTAAGGACAAAGAACATCAAACCAGAGAACCACACCGAACCTTCATTGGGACAGACCGTGAGTACTACGAAGGTGAAGAAGAAGAAGTTTTGAACCATAGTTATGGTGGTACCATCGGACCCCGAGGTCCGATAAGACATGACCGAGACTTCATTGATCCTGTATATTAACAACTGAAGCATATTAAGATCAAGTTTCCATCGTTCCTAGACACTAATGAACCTGAAGCCTATCTTGACTGGGAAAGGAAGATGGAGTCAAACTTCCTATGTCAAGGGACTTATAACATCAACAAAGTCAAAATCGTTGTTTTTGAATTCAGTGGTTATGCTTTGTTATGGTGGGAACAATTAGGAGTCATTAGATCAAGATCTCGAGAGCCGCCCATAACCACTTGGGATGAGCTAACGATTCAGATGAGGCGGAAATTTTTTCCAGCCTATTACCATCGTGAGATATTGAGCAAGCTACGCAAGCTAGTTCAAGGAAGAAGAATCGTTCAAGATTACTTCCAAGAGCTTGAGACTTTACTAATCCGAGCAGATCTAAGTGAGGGAGAAGACATGTTTATGTCTCGGTTTTTAGGAGGTCTCAACCGAGATATCCAAGACAAGTTAGAGCTTCACTATTATCAAGATATCGAAGAGATGGTTCACAAAGCTGAACTAATCAAAGCTCGGAACAAGAGATGGTTTACCAAACCAAGCTTCACACCAACAGCCTCAAAACCGAAGGACTTCTCCAACAATAGGCCTAGTTTCAATCCGAAACCAAATCTGCCTAGAGAAGAAAACCAAAACACTAAGGTAAAACCGAGAACTGGAACTAATCTAAGTGGTACTCGGTGTTTCAGGTGTCAAGGCATGGGGAATTACTCAAGAGATTGTCCCAATAAGAAGGTATTCCTTTTCAGAGATGATGGAGAGATCATTCCTCAAGAGGAATCAGACAATGGATCCGAAACTGAAGAAGAAGCATCCTCAGCTGTAGGTGAACTTCTGGTTACAACACGAACTCTAAGTGTTCAAAATCAACCTGAAGAAGCATGTCAAAGAGAGAATTTATTCCATACTCGATGATTCATACAATCCAATGTTTGTTCGTTGATCATTGATGGTGGAAGCTGTACAAATGCAGAAAGTGAAGTCATAGTTCAGAAGCTCAACCAGAAGACTATTCCTCATCCACACCCATACAAGCTACAATGGCTTAATGATAGAGGAGCTCTGACCGTAACTCACCAAGTCCTAATCAACTTTTTGATAGGCAAATATGAAGATGAAGTGCTATGTGATGTGTTGCCTATGGGGTTGAGCCATGTTCTTCTAGGAAGACCTTGGCAATCTGATCGGAAAGTCATACATGACGGGTTCACTAACAAGCACAGTTTTGAATTCAAGGGTAGAAGAGTCACGCTGGTTCCACTCACTCCTACCAAAATCTATCAAGATCAGATGCAAGTTAAGCAAAAGGAGAAGGAGAAGATTTCGACCACCCTCTACATAAACCACAATGAGTTCTCTAAACTCTATGATTCTGAACTTACATGTTTTTTATTCATCTGTAAAGATGCTGTTGAGATCACTAACCCAACACAGGAGTTACCTAGTGGAATGAATGAGTTATTGCAGGAATATAGTGATGTTTTTTCCTGAAGACATTTTGCAGGGACTTCCTCCAATACGTGGAATAGAGCATGAAATCGATATAGTTCTCGGTTCAGCTCTACCAAACTGACCAGCATATCGCACCAATCCAACCGAGACCAAAGAGATTCAGAAGCAAGTAGAAGATCTCCTTAGCAAAGGAAAAATCCGAGAGTCTCTAAGCCCATGTGTTGTCCCAGTTTTGCTTGTACCAAAGAAAGACGGAACTTGGCCAATGTGTGTGGATTGTCGCGCTATCAACAACATAACGGTGAAGTACCAACATCCAATCCTAAGATTGGATGATATGTTAGACGAGCTAAGTGGATTTACAATCTTCACCAAAATCAATCTGAAGAGCGGTTATCATTAGATAAGAATGAAAGAAGACGATGAATGGAAGACGGCGTTCAAGACTAAACAAGGACTCTATGAATGGCTGGTGATGCCATTCGGTCTCACAAACGCTCCAAGCACATTCATGCGCCTCATGAATCACGTCCTTAGGAGACTCATCAGAGTATATGTGGTGGTATACTTTGATGATATCCTCATCTATAGCAAGGGTTTGCAAGAACATCTAACTCATATCAAATATGTTTTGGATGCTTTAAGAGTTGAATGTTTATTTGCGAATCGAGCCAAGTGCTCATTCTATAGTAATGAAGTGGTTTTTCTAGGCTTTGTTGTTAGTGCAGAAGGAGTTAAAGTAGATGACAAAAAGATCAAGGCAATCAGAGATTGGTCGAGCCCTACTAATGTCAGTGAAGTCAAGAGTTTTCATGGATTAGCTGGTTTTACCGAAGATTTGTGTGTGACTTTAGCACTATCGCAACTCCTCTCACAGAGATCATCAAAAAAGACGTTGGATTTAAATGGGAGGAACAACAAGAAGTAGTCTTTCAGGCTTTAAAAGAGAAGCTGATCAATTGACTTGTTTTAACATTACCTGATTTTATGAAACCTTTTGAGATTGAATGCGATGCTTCTAGTGTAGGAATAGGTGCTGTTCTAACCAAGGATAAGAAGCCTGTGGCGTTTTTCAGTGAGAAGCTAGGAGGTTCAACCTTTAACTACCCAACCTATGACAAAGAGCTCTATGCTCTCGTTTAGAGCTCTACAAGTGTGGCAGCATTATCTCTGGCCAAAAGAGTTCGTAATCCACACAGACCATGAATCGCTGAAACATCTCAAAGGTCAGCAGAAGTTGAACAAAAGAAATGTTTGCTGGATCGAATTCATTGAGACATTCCCTTGCGTCATAAAGTACAAGAAAGGTAAGGACAATGTAGTCGCAAATGCATTGTCCCGGAGGTACACTCTACTATCTACTTTTTCGTCTAGGATATTAGGCTTTGAGCATGTTCAGGAGCTTTATGAAACTGATACAGATTTTAAAGATGTATATGTCAAATGCTCTAATTTTGCTTTTGAGAAGTTTTATAGGCAATCAGGTTATCTCTTTTACTGCAATCGATTGTGCATTCCTCAAGGCTCACTTCGAGAGTTATTAGTGAGAGAAGCTCATGCTGGAGGACTTGCTGGTCACTTCGGTGTAACCAAGACACTCCTCGGATTACAATCCAGATTTTTTTGGCTGAACATGAAGAAGAACGTTGAGAGGATTTGCGAAAGATGTGCCATATGCAAGCTCGCCAAGAGCAAGTCGCAACCTACCGGGTTATATACTCCTCTCCCTATCCCTTCTCAACCATGGACTGATATTTCTATGGATTTTGTAATGGATTGCCTCGGACCAAAAATGGTCGAGATTCGGTATTTGTTGTTGTTGACAGGTTTAGTAAGATGGCACATTTCATAGCTAGTCACAAAACTGATGACGCTGTGAGTGTTGCTAATCTCTTCTTCAGAGAAGTTGTCAAGCTTCACGGCATGCCCCAGACCATAGTTTCAGACCATGACACCAAGTTGCTGAGCCACTTCTGGCGCACTCTTTGGCGAAACTAGGAACAAAGCTGTCCTTTTCTACAACTTTTCATCCACTAACAGATGGACAAACAGAAGTTGTCAACAGATCATTATCAATGCTCTTAAGAGCCATGATCAAAAGCAATCTAAAGGCTTTGGAACACTGTCTCCCTCACGTGGAGTTTGCTTACAATCACACTAAGCATTTTTCAACTCTATTTTCTCTTTTTGAAATTGTTTATGGTTTTAATCCCAATTCCCCTCTAGACTTGATTCCTTTGCCTGAGAAAGAACGTTGCAGTGTTGATGGCAAAAAGAAAGCAGAACAGATTTGAAAGTTACATGAGCAAGCTAGACTCAATATCGAGAAGAAAACGCAGCAATATCAGAACCATGCCAACAAAGAGCGAAAGAAGATGCTGTTTGAAGTTGGCGATTTGGTTTGGCTTCATTTACGCAAGGACATATTTCCAGAAGAGAGAAAGTCCAAGCTGAAGCCGCGAGTTGATGGTCCCTTCGAAGTTATTCAGAAGATCAATGACAATGCCTACAGACTCGACTTAAAAGGGAAGTATCAAACCTCAAGTTCTTTCAATGTTTCTGATTTGATTCCTTATATTGCAGATTCCGATTTGAGGTCAAATTGTTTTCAAGAAGGGGAGGATGATGCGATCATAGACGAACCAGAACTTGAACCAGAGCTTGAACCAGAGCAGCTTGAACCTGAAGGAAGGATCACGAGATCTAAAGCAAGGGAGTTGGAGCAACAAGCCCACGTGATGCTTCATTCGGACCAAAAAGATCAAGCCTGCAAAACATACAAGTTTTTCATGCTTATCAACCCACAAGAACCAGATATCTGACCGGTTAGCTAAGTGGGTAATTCATGAACTCTTTTGTCCTTAGTAGAGATGGTCGCCTTTTTTCCACCTTGGGTTTGGGGCCAATCATTAAGGTTGTAACGAGGCAAGTTATCCACTTTC
>OVBE01006780.1:0-19337 GCA_900406425.1 Iberis pinnata | reverse complement strand
GAAAGAAATCACTCTAAAAATCGCCTATTTGAGAGCAAAATGGTGTTTTTTTTTTTATTGAGGTTTAGCAATTAAATATACCTTTATAGAGGCTATATTTTATGAGTTACTTGGCCCCTATTTTATAAATAAATTTTTTATATAAAAAATGGATCCAAAATCAAAGAAGTATATGATCTTGAAATCTTATGACAGACAAATCATTTTTTGCATACATACTAAAATAAAAACAACACTCATCTTCACAAATTATATTTATTAACTATCCAATTTATTCTTGACAAAGCTTTGTATTGATTAAATTACACATATCTATAGGATAATAGAATGTAGAATAAAATGATTGTGGAGGAATTGAATTAAGGAAACAATATGAATAAATGTAGGAGAGTAATTGAACAAATTGTAGGGGTAAATGGTAAACCAAAACAAATAAACAAACACACATCTATATATATACATATATACTTAAAATAATTGACATATATATATATATATATATATATATATATAGAAGAGGAAATGAACAAATTGTAGGGGTAAATGGTAAACCAAAACAAATAAACAAACACATATATTTAAAATAATTGACACACACACACATATATATATATATATGTATATATATATATATGTATATATATTTATTTAAAATAGTTGAATCTAAATAATATAATTATATTCTATTTGTTACATGTTAGCATTTTGAGATTTTTCTTGGAATTTTTTTTAATGTTGTACCAATGAATTTTATATTTGACAAATTATTACTCCTAAATGGATAACAATTTTATAACATAAAATTCTTCTCCTTTTTTTCTTCCTTAAAAGTAGTTAACAATCGAAACCCAAATTATCACCTTTAGTGGATTTGTCAATTTAGAACTTAAAAGTTTGATATAAATTAAGAAATGCATAAAATTGAATTAGCAAAGAACGTTCAAATTATTTACCACAAGCAAAGTAACACTTTAATGGGACATATCATTTCATTATAATAAAGAAGTTAGCAAGAGAGATTGTTTGTTCTTGTAATTCGAACCAGTATATAGTTTTGATCTTCAAATTTTTTAATGTTAATATATATGAATTATTGGAATATATATATATATTATATCTTCAAGCTGGTTTTGAACTCATTGCAATAAAATGTAAAAAACGGGGTGGATCATAAGCAAAAAGAGAGATAAATCTCATTTATTCAAAAGACAATAATAATTTATAATAGGAGAGCATAAACAAATAAGTGCTTATGCATTTAAACATATTACAACACTTAAGTCACTTGTTTGCTTTGTCTTTAGCATGAAGATCGTTGAAATAAGCTTTTGGGTCAGCCTCAAATGCTTCCCTTGAGATCTGAACCGAACCACCAGCTCCTGGTGCAACCATCTTACCAGAGCCAGGAGCAGAACCAGTGCCACTGTTTGAACCAGTGTTCTGTGCCACAGAGCCAACTTTCGAACTAGTGTCTTTGTTATCCATTTTCTTCTTAAAAATGCGAGTTTGCTTAGTCTAAGACAGAAGAATGAGATTTTTGATTTTGTAGTGAATACTAAAGTGATTGATAAGTGAGATTATTTATAGATGAGATTTGTTCTATTTAGTCAAATTAACATTTCCCAATATTATCACCATTTATAACATATAGTCAAATGTGTTTTTAGTTAATTGTAAGAGAGCTTGAGAATTGGAATAGACTCAAGAGTCTGTCTTGGAAAATTAACGATGGAAACTAAATATTTTCGTAAATTGTATACAAGTCAATACGATGTTTAAGTGGCTAGTGATGAGATTTAACAAATTAGTTTTTTTTTTCCTTATCATCGGTTAGGTTTATACCATGCATGGTAAAAATTAGGGTGGTGTTCAATATTGTAATAATAAACCGAAAATCTAGCAACTCTAATGAATTTGTTGAATTGGAACTTAAAATTTTGATATAAGTTCATATATAAAATTGTAGAACGTTCAAATTATTTACTATTTACTACTTACAAAGTATAATTTTAAAGAACACGTTAGTTCACTACTTAAAAGATATTATTAAGAGAGAATGATGGTAGTGTTAGATCTATTAAGTGGGGTTACATGTATAATTAGCTTTATTAGGTAAGTGGTCATTTTGTGATTTAAGAAAGCTATGGGCGCATAAATGCTACTCCCTCTGTTTCACAATGTAAGTAGTTTTAGAGAAAAAAATTTGTTTCAAAATGATTGTTGTTTTCACTTTTCAATGCAAAATTTAATGTATTTTTATGTTTTTTGACCTTTTATATTCTGCAGAATGATTTATTATTGGTTTGTTTGTTTTGGAATGCGGATTTTATCTTGGAATATTTAAAATTAAATAACTTTCTTAATAATTGTGCCAAAACCTTAAACTACTTACATTGTGAATCAGAGGGAGTATGAAAAAATAATGTGTGGATTCCCTTTGGCAATTTCTAATTTGATGAGGGATCAAATTAAAAATGATTCTCTATATATATATGAGATTATGGTTCCCAAAGCAATCCTAACCGAAATTTCAGAATTCTCTCTGGATTCCCATCACTAGAGAACTTATGTTCAAATAGAATTTGCTTTGGAAGATCAAACCTATCGATTCTGGAGCTATGGATTCTTCAGGTACGCTTCCGTTTAAATTTTTAATCATCGGAAACTAAATAGGTTAAGGTTTATGGAATTACAAATTTCAACAAGTGGTATAACGCCCCCAGACCTAAAGTTAAATGTCTGAGCAAGAATAAAATTAAAGTTCGAATCAATAATTAAATTTGGTTGTACATGTTTAATATTGGAAGTTGATTAATAAATTCAAGATGTTGCCAAAATCACCTCTCTTAGAGATATTTATTTCATGGAAAATATTAAATGTTGTATGTATTTATATTCATGCGGATATTAAATCGACCCAAAGGTAGATTTATATTTGGCCGGATTGCATATGTACCTGTGATGGTAAACACATGACAATTATTTGGACTAAAACATGTGAATGATAGATCGGTCCAAAGAAAGGTTTGTCATTTATCATGAATTATTGTCAGTGTTTGATCGTTGCAATAAGAGTACAGCTAATACTTAATATTATTGTCTAAAGACTTGATATGAACGTTACATTTGGTATCTTGGATGGCTTGTACAATTGTTTGAAATTTATTATTGATTACTTCGGTTAGTGAGCATTAATTAGGAATTGTTCTCTATTTCAGCAATCATTGCTTCTTTATCTGCCAACTTAGGATCAATTACAACTTTTACGGGTTCTAACTTTAGCGAATGGAAAAGTAAAGTTCAAATCGTTCTGGCGTGTATGGATCTTGACCTTGCACTAAGGATGGATAAACTCGCTTCTCCTTCGAATACCAGCATTGCTGAGTATAAAATTAATTATGAGAAGTGGAAACGTTCCAATCGCATTGGTTTAATGATCATCAAGGATACCATTCCAGAAACCTTTAGAGGTGGTGAGGAGATCAAAGATCTCAAACAGTTCCTTACCAAAATGGATATGCGCTTCGCAAGAAGCGATAAAGCGTAAATAAGCATGCTTCTGCATCGCTTTAGTAAGATGAGGTATTACGGCAAAGGAACAATTAGGGAGTACATTTTGGAAATGTCCAACATTGTTTCAAAACTCAAGACACTTAAGATTCAGCTTTCGGCTGAATTGCTCATATTTTTTTTATCTTGAACTCTCTTTCTCCTCAGTTTAATCAGTTAAAATCTCATTATAACACACAGAAGGACCAATGGTCTCTTAATGAGCTCATTGTGTATTGTGTGCAAGAGGAAGATAGAATGAAACAAGATAGGACAGAAAGTGCTCATATGGTTAACATCTTTCTTTGATTGCATCTTTTACCCATTTTAATTCATCTGTTTTTGTTTCACTTGCTATATCTACTTTTTACTTATGCATGCTTACCTTTGTTTCTGTTTTAGTTTTCTGCATGTTTTGTTTGCTTATGACTTGTTATTAAACCCCCTCTTTATTGCTTGGCTTGACTTAATAGAACCATTACATCTAGATTGTTAGCATCACACCTGACTGGATTGACAATCCATCTATACTACAATGACATGCATGTATAATGGGGATTGATACCTAAAAAATGTGTTATCAGGTGTTGGGTGTTTCTAGTGGTGTGTCGTCATCTTCTTCCTGGTTCAGCTTCCTTCTTTTGCAGCTTTTCAGTTGTCTCCTCTTATGCGCTCTTCTCAGGTTCTTGCTTGAGGTTATGTGGTTTAGTCTTCTGGGTCTACTGCGGCGGCAAAGTCCATTAGTGTTCGGATAAGCTTTGTTTTCATTTCTAGATTTGTTTTAACGAACTACCACTTGTGGTCTTTATCTCCGGGGTATCTCTTTTCACCTGGCTTCTGTCTTTTTTCTGTCTTGTCTTTTTTGTTTGTTTCGCTTGTAGATGTTTAAAACCACTAGATGGAAGAAGAAAAAAAATTATAAATGAGACTTCGACAAATTAGTCAAATCAACAATTACAAACAATATTTTTAATGAAAATAGGGCCAGTCTTTGAAACATGATATTAGATAAATATGGTTTCCAAATTTTTTTCTACGTTAATAGCATAACATTTATAAATTTATATATGATTCGTTAATACCTCTATAAATTAATTAACAATTTCGATCCCAAATTTGAATTTTATTGTAATTTTTTCTCTATAAATTAAGTAAGGGTAATATGAATGAATATACATAATATAGTCTAGAATTAAGTAAATGACATCTAGTTAGTAAGTATACTATGCTATATTTTTTAAATGTCATTTTACTCTTTCTCTTTCTTTCTCACCCACTCTCCCTTTTTCTCACCTCCTTTCGGTCGCTCAATGTTTTCTCACCACTTTATAGGTAATATACAAACTATTTCAGATATACGGATTACTACCATCTATTTTTCAAACAAAAAGAAACTACCTTCACAAAATTTAATTTATTCACTATCCAACTTAGTCTTGATAAAGTTTTGTTTTGATAAATTTCCTTACTTTCTGTTTTTTTTTTTTTTAAGTTTTGTAAGAGAAGTTGAGAATTGAAAAATAGTTAAGAGTATGTCTTGGAAGTTGGAAACCTAACAAGTCTGCCCTAGTAGCATAGACAACGAATTTGGCTTTTCAATTCTTTTATACTAATAGTAGTATTTTCTATAAATTAACATTTGATTCATTAATACTTTTTATGTTTTAATTTATTTGATGTTTTTACGAATTTATTTTGCTTCAAACTAAGTGATGTGAATACTTACTACATAAAATTAATGATATACTCCCTCCGTTCCAAAATATAGGATGTTTTAGAGAATTATTTATGTTCCAAAATATAACACTACAAGAAACACAAGAGGTTTTGTGACAAAAAATTTTGACGGGAAAAATCCTTCAGAAAAAAGTGACGGAAAAAGTGACGGAAATAGTGACCGTCAGAAATTTCTTACGGAATTTCTGACGGAATATTTCCCGACATCACAGGGATCCTAGTAGGGATGAAGAGTTGAGGAGGAAGAACGAGGAGTTGGCGGCCGTCAAGCAACAGATGCCCGAGATGAAGGCGGCTCAAGATGAGCGCGACGCGGAAGTGAGACAGCTTAGGGAAGAACAAATGAGGATGCAATCTGAGATGCAACAGAAGATGGACGAGTTTAGGCGACAAATGGCGCGACAGTACGGCGGTGGCGGTGGCGGTTTCGGTTCTTGAAAACGTTTTTTCTATTTTAGAATAAATTAAATATTATGCATTTTAATTTTATGAATATTTTACATTTTAATTTTATTAATATTTTAGATTTTAATTTTATTTAGATTTTAGAATTTTATTTCAAATTAATCAAAAAAATATATTCCAAATTAAAATTTAATTAAAAAACTGTTTTATAAATATCCGTCAATAAATCCGTCAGAAATTATTGACGGATTTATTGACATAAAATGATGGAAAAGTCCGTCAATAAATTCGTCACTAATAATCCGTCAATAAATCCGTCAATAATCACCCGTCAATAAATCCGTCAGAAATTTATGACGGATTTGGATTACTGACCATTTAGAACTGACGGGTTTTATATGTTAGTTTCCCGTCAATTAGGGGCATTTCTGACGGGTTTCTGACGGATATGCCCGTCAGAAATCCCGTGTTTTCTTGTAGTATGTTTTCGTATTTCTATGTAGATTTTAAAGCTATTAAATAGTCCACATCCAGTGATAAAATGTTAGCTTTTAATTGATTGGTCAAGTGTTTTTATTGTATAATATATAAAATATTTTAAATGAAAAAACAGAATTTTTTAATATGCGCGCTTTTAACCAAAACATCCTATATTTTGAAACGAATGGAGTATCTTTTTTATATTTTTTGAATTTTGTATTATACATAATGATTTATTTTGGAGTATGGTTTATATATTTAACAATTGAATCATTTCCTTAACTTTTGTATAAAAATCAAAAACATCGAATATAATAAAACATATGGAATAACTTATTTCGATCTCAAATTTATTTTTAATATAATTAGTTTTTCTACAAGTTAATAACTACTATAGATTAATGATTTTTTAGTAAATTAGTGTAGTGGCAACATTATTAATTTATAAATTTCTATACCAAAATTTCTATAGATTACTATGGACTACCTAATATACTAAAAACTATAATTTATATACAGAAAAATTGTAAAAAAAAAAAAAGATTTTAAACCTGAAATAATATTTTTAACAAAAAAAAAAAAAAAAAAAAAAAAAAAAAAAAAANAAAAAAAAAAAAAAAAACCTGAAATAATATTATTTTACAAATATAGTAACAATCAACTATTGATTTATAGAAGTTATATTGTACGAGTATCTAGTTCCTAGACCATCAACAAAATTTATTTTTTAAAAAATTAGCTCTAAAATCGAAAAAAAATTATTGGCCTCCAAATCCTTATAAATCAGTTTTTCATTCATACATAAACAAAAAAGAAAGTTCATCTTCATAAATTTTATTTATTAACATTCCAAATTATTCTTGACAAAGTTTTGTAGATATATACATAGCATCACTTAATATACATATAATTTAATACATAACATATCTACATATGGTTCTTCTTGCAATCCAAGAAATTGAGGCTTATCTCTTCTCATTATCTTCTTGTTCATTTTGGTATAATCTCTCTTTGTCTTCTCCAACTTTGTTTCTAAGTCACATAGAAACAATATACAAAGTTCTTCAAGAGAAAGTCATTCTGTTTTCTCCATAAGCTTTATACCATATGCTTGCAATATATCCAAAGCTGTAAGTATACCACCACAAACCGCAATACACAAGCTATCAGCATCATTTTTGGACATATGCTAGTAGGGGTGGGCATTTAAACCGAACTGGTTTATTCGGTTATTTCAGTTCAACTCGGCAATTTTTTTTATATTTTAGTTCGGTTCGGCAACAATTTTTTTTTTTCTAATTTAACCAAACCAACCCGAACTTGCTGAAATTAACCAAAAAAACCGAAAATTTAACATAAGTTAAGATTTTCGAACCGGAAAACCCGAACTATAAAAAAAAGAAACCCGAACTGAACAAACCGAATGCCGAACCGAACTTTTGTTCGGTTCAATTCGGCAAAAAAAAAAAAACAAGAAAACCGAACCGAAAAAACCGAATGTCCACCCCTACATACTAGGTAGCACTTGGGACGAGACCATATAACACACTCTGATCTTGGATCTGGAGAAATTTACGAGTTTCAGTTACAAAATAAAAAGTTACCTGGCAAATAGACCTCTGGTTCAAGAGGTCTTAAGACTCCTCTAGTCTTGATCTTGTCTTCAATTAACAGCTACAACAACAACACAACATAAGAAATCAATAGTTTTAAAAGTGTAACCAAAGAGAGAAGTAAAGTGTTGGATTAGTGTAAGAACCAAAGCTCCAATAGCTGCAGGGATTCCAACAGTCTTGGCCATAGCAGTTGTTGTTTGCCCATTCTTGATTTCTCCAAACTCCAAGAGAGTTGCACTGTTCTTCTCTATTTGTTTACTTTCAGGGAACTCCACTTCTACTTCATGATGTAGAAGAACCATATCCTGAAAACATAAACGCAAGAGATTGTCAAAAACTTTATGTCCATGAGAGATGACAGGGGTGGGCATTTAAACCGAACCGAACCGAATTTAGTTCGGTTAGTACGGTTATTTCGGTGAATTTTTTTATTTTTGTTTGGTTTCGGTGCGGTTCGGCAACAATTTTTTTTTATATACTAAATTAACCGAATCGAACAGACCCGAACCGAGCTTGCTAAAATTAACAGAACAAGTCGAAAATAAACCGAAAAAAGCAAAAATAAACAGAAATTAAACAAAATTTAACCGAAATCAAGATTTTCGAACGGAAAAACCGAACTTCAAAAAGAACCGAACCGAACAAACCTAGTGCCGAACCGAATCGAAAAAAATTTCCGGTTTAATCCGGCTAAAAAAAACCGAATAAACCGAATGCCCAACCCTAAGAGATCTTATCAACAAGAGACTTGAAACAGAGACCTGTTCGTTTCCGGAATAAGCTAATCTCTCTTCCATTAAGTAGCAAGTTGCATCAAAGGGACTTTTACACATTGATGGAATCTCCCTTTCTTCATTGAACCCCAAGAATCTAAAAACATCGAAAAACGAATCTCGCTCTGAGGTGTGTTTCATAGAAGATCTAGTCTCAGAGATCAGTATTCATAGAGAAGCTTACACAATTGTTTTGGCAGCTTTCTCTGCAGTCTCCTTTGAATGTCCAAGCTTGATAATTCTCTTACTAATCTCTTCTTCTCCCACTACAGAATCAGATTCATTCTCTACATCCTTTTTTAAAAGGTTACTTAATAGAGCATCAAATGTAATACTCTTTCCAGTAGAGAGAAGCTTATTCACTTCGGTTTTGAAGAATCCAAGTTTCGAAAGTGTTGCCATTATCATACTAAATCCTGTACAAGCCAAAAGCAAACAACTCTTAAGCCTATAGATGTCAAGAAATGACCTCTTATAGAATTCATACCTTCATATCTCAAAGTTCCACGAAATATAGTCGATGCTTCACTTTCGATACCATAAAGTTCGCCATAAACCAAAGAGTTTCGATTTGGAAGACACTCCAATGCAAAAGCTGGAAGATTAGGTACTCTGAATCTTTTGGCTGATTCATACAAATTTTCTCCATCAACATGTATTGTGTCGCCATTGCTTCTATACTTTGCGGGGTTATAGCCAGCTCGAATGGCTCCAGCTGGATTCCAGCTAAAGCATAGAAAAATGTAATTGAGTAAGCTTGATTCCGAAATGAATATCTTAATCACGTAAACGAAAAAGAGTACCTAAATTTATATGCTAATGGATTATTTGCTGCAGCAGGAGAAGGAAGACCACCACAATAGGAAGTGAAAGACTTTACTTTACCCTTTTTGATATGAGCCTCATTGATCATTTTCATAGCCATCATGTGATCTGAACAGACTCATTATTATATGATTCAATTTGATCATCTTAAAAGATAATATAATGTAAGATATTAGGGCTGGGCACTGAAACTGAACCGAATAAACAGAACTGAACCGAATATAGTTCGGTTATTTCGGTTTAGTTCGGCAACGTTTTTATTTTAGTTCGGTTTTCGTCAACAATTTTATTTTACACTACATTAACCAAACTGAACCGACCCAAACCGAACCGAACTAGCTAAAATTAAACGAAAATAACAGAGAATAACAGAAAAAACCGGAAATTAGCCAAAATTTAACCGAAATTAAGATTTTTGAACAGAAACTATAAAACTGAAAAAACCGAACCGAACAAAGCGGATGCCAAACCAAACCGAACTTTTATTCGGTTCAATTCGGCACAAAAAATACCGAATAAACCGAATTCCCGCCCCTATTAGATATCATACCAATTCCAGGGTCTAGTCCCATCTCGCCGAGAATCGTAATCCTAGCATCCTTAGCCTTTTCATGTAACAAAGATGTTTCTTCATCTATATAGCTAGCAGTGACAAGATGCTTTTTCAACTGAGTCAATCACAAATAAGAAGATATGTAAATTAACTGCAGAGGGAGTTTAGTATATCGAATAAAATTTGCGAACTCCACAACTTCTCAAGTATATGGGAGTAGGAGTATACCTCAATGCATGTCTTTGCTACAACAGCATGACAACTTGCAGGTAATAAACTTAGAACAACATCAACCTGTGAAATAGATATAAGATAACAACTTCGAGCAGCGGATTTTGAATTAAATCTTAATCTAAGAACAAAGAAGTTAAGAGAGTTACCTCAGAGACATACTTAAAAAGACTTTCACTATCAGACACATCTAATTGAACTGCTTCTACATCTGAAATACCTTCAATCGTCTGATCACATGATTCATCATCACTTCAGTAAAACCGAATAAAAAACTTAAATTTTCAAGCTCAAATACTTTTAATACCTCTTTGGCATCTTTAAGATACAGAGATGCAACAATCACATGAACATCTGTTTGTTCTTCAGCTCCTAAATAAGTTTTATACCATTCCTGTGATGAAATGGTTTTAACTGAAGCTAAAAGCTCAGCAGCCGGGCGACACACACGGCCAGCACCAAGAATCAAAACCGCTGATTTCTTCGTCATTTCAAGCTTCTCACTTTCTTGCTGGATTTTTCCAATCTTCAATGAAAACTTATTTGTTTCTTTACCAGATGATATATAATCTTCATCTGGATTAGCTAATTGAGTTAATGAATCAATGATTTGATTCAATACTTTCTTATCATCTGCACCAACCTATATACAATAATGAAAAGAATCTTTAACAAGTGGCAATAGGTTAGAGTAGGACCACATTCTTTTGGCTTGTAGTTTTGTTTACTTGTTTCAGAAATCTAGAACACTTAGTGAAAAGGACATGAAACCTAAATGTGTATGATTATGTTTCATTTACAAACATAACTTACTTCAAGTTCAGAGTAAGACTCAGCATCTGCACTTTGGCCTATTTCACATTTAGCCAAATGAAATGAGCCACCAGCTGCTTCGATCATATCGAGAGCTTCGTTTATCATAAACGTATCGAAAAGGTGTCCACTTAAAGATACCTACAAATCATTTACTCAATCAGAAGCTGACAGATCGAAAAGGTATCAATCTTTGTTCAAGAAACTTACCAATATGTTGTAAGTTCTCTGCTTGAAAACACCATTGGTGGTATTATCATGTGCCTCTCTGCAATCAAAGTAGAAATATAGCTTAGAGAGAAGCTTAAACACTTCAGATTATATGAACTAATAGTCAAAAAGCAGAACATACTCTGGATCTGAATTCCTCATACGAGGAATATACTCAAACAAAGATGTCAATTCTCCTCTATAGCTTATGCAAGCTCTCTTCAGATGAGCAGGTAAATCTGAAATTTCAGTCGTAGAAGCCAAACTACCGACAAATTCGGAAAGGATATCTCCAAAATGTTGAGATGCCTTTGGTTATAACACAAGATTTTTAAATCAGTACAAGGTCTTTAAACTATAGAATCAGTCCAAGTGAAATATTCTTCACCTCTTTTGCAAATTCTGTGGGTAAAATGTCGATGGCCATACATAGTATTCCATCGCCATCCATGTCATTGTAGTATGAATTGTCCGAAGGATTAAACCTATAATAGACAGTTAAAACAGTTTGAGAGTTTCTTTAGATAACGAATGCTCTTTTCGATCGAAGTTTTAGATTACCTAAAGAAAGGAGAGTCGATTAAAGTAGCACGGTTAACAAACTCGATGGATCCACCAATATCACAAGTTATATCACATATTCCAACTAGTGGACATTGTTGTTTTGCTAAATCTTGAAGCTGTTTGATGCTTAGAAGACGAGGAAACCTCTTCTCCCAGTACATACAGTTCACTGTACAGAAAAGTCATAACAATGAAACTAATAAGAACTGAGATAGTCACAGCTTTGAAGAAGTAAAAAGCAAAAAGTTGAGATCTTTATATGCAAACTCATGAATTGATCTTAAGAGAGATTAGGATCTACCGAGAACAGTCGTGTATGGAGCAATCTTTTCGTGGAAAATCGGATTGTAATGCTCTGGATGTGCATAATAGTCAGCCTGAACATTAGAAGCTTGAAGAGTTAATGTAGTGATACAAAAATTTTAAAGACATGAAGCTAAATTGTTTAAGGGTTACTTTGTCAAATGACTTTGATGGATCTTGATGTTCAACCATGTCTTGGCTAGTAATGATACAACCATATACTTGATGGACTCGTTTTGTCGATTTTCCTTTGTCCTGTGCCGAAATATATAGTTCAGGAAGCTTGTTTGGTTCAACAAAAGTATGAGGAAGAAGCTTGAAGATCTCTTGAGCACCGAGAGAAACTGCGAATGAGAAAACGAAACGAAATGAAACATTCGTAGGATGCGAAGTGTAGTAAAGATGAAGGAAGTTACCATTTCCTGTTCCGGTGAATACAAATACAATAGGACAGATTCCTAATGGCAATCCTTGGCTTGCAATTTCTTCACCTACAGAAATCACAGCGGCTTTCGCAGCAGCTAATGACGAATACATATACGATGAACCGAGTGATAAGAAAGGCGTTGAGTATCCTAGACTTAAATACCCTGCATCAAACATAAGCGAAATTACATTCATATAGGATCCAATTCATCTTGATCTACACAGAAACGAAGAGCTTACGCTGTCCTAATCCGTGTAAGAAATCGACTAGACCAGCTCTTCCTGCATATTGACCAAATGCTAATAACCTTCTTCCATGATCTCCAACGATAAGCTCATAATCATACAAAGTCACTCTCTCTGATAAAATCTACATTCGAATAAGACCGATTTGTTCAACATTTCATAGATTTGTCACTAAACAAAACAAAAACAATCAAAGGTTCTAACTTTATCTAACAAAGGCATGTTCTCCTTCTGTGCTTTATGAGTATGTGAAAAGAAAGCATAAGCTCTTTCTGGAAGAATCATTTCAAGCTGCAAACAAAACCAAAACATTAAGTCTCTTATTAACATTCATTTAGATTCTCGTTCAATGAAAGTTTTCATTCAAAACCTCGGGTTGTTTGATTCCAAGTATAAGTCCACAATCAGATAAATCATCAGAGATTTCACATCCAACATCTTCATATAATGCATCATGATGGATACGTTTAGCTGATGGTTGAACCACAATTCGGGAAATGCCGGTTCGAGCTCTACCACCGTGTAGAAGACGAGCGCAATGAGATGGTGTTAATGGTGTTCTTCTCTCCCATTTGTTTACAGATTCAGCTAGAATCCCTATAATTCCATTACCTAACTTCTTCTCCTTATCATTGATACTTGAATTCATCTTTCTTGTAAGTTATTGTAACCTCTGCAAATGAATAAACAACATAAAGCCCTGAAACTTTGTGATTCACAATCATTCGATATCGATCAAGCAAACATCAAAAACCTAAACTTTAACCCAAAAAACATCAAAAACCGAATTTAAGACATCAAAGACCCAAACTTTAATTAGTTTACGAGATTCACACACGAAGATCATTGATATTTACCACATTTAGAGTTTGATAAGGACAAAAATTTCAACAGTTTGAAAAGGCAAGAGGGTTTCGAGGGATTTACTTCTCTAATAAGATGATTCTGGGTAATTACATCAAATCATAAGAGGAAACAACAAAAAGCTTATCAATTTGGAAACTTTAAACGGTTTTGTGAGATGGGTTTCTATCAAACTCTGGAATTTTCAAAAATGGTATGAAGCTAGAAAGATTAGGAACAGAGAAATTGAAATCAGAGCTGAACAAAAACAGAGCAAATCAAAATACAAAGAGAGAAAAGTAGAATTAAAGAGGAATGATTTAGCTAAAGCTATCGAATTTTCATTTTCTTGAAAATGGAAGATTAAAGCAAGAAGAAATCAAACTTACCAGATGATTGATTATTTGATCATGCAATTGCAAAGCCTGTGAAGTGATTTTTTTTGAAAGATGGAAACTTTCTATAGGCGCAATACGAAATGTTGTTCTATTTTTGTCATTTTATAAGATAATCACATTGATGATTATCTTTAATGTGATTATCTTTTTTTTATTAGTTGATAAAATGATTAGTTGGATAATAAGAGGCGTGTTGGCTATAAACATAACATATTGTATGTATTGAATTAATAATAAAATTATATTTTAATATGTGATCGGATAAAAATGATAGTGTCACATCTTAGTGATCTCACTAGATGTGTTGTTATATTAAAAAGTTTGCTTATAAACACGTGGGATGATATCAACAAAATCAATATTGTAATAATTAATTTAGGCTTTGTTGTATAGCCAGTGTCAAAAAGTTATATAGTGCAATAGACAGTGATATAACTTATCAAACACACGATGATAATGTGTAAAAGTTTGAAAAAAATTTGCTAGTTAGGTGATAAAATATTTTATATTATAGAAGCTAAATCTAAAGTTTTTATAAAGATAGAAAAGTCAATGTTGAAAGATCTTATGTATAGTGCTTTTGTATTAGTATGGTTGTTTTACTATGATCTAAATTTAAATACGATAATATATATATGTGCTAATTATATGGTGATGGTTTATTAGTTAAAATATTAGACCATTCAGAATGAGGGTGTTGAAATGAGTTTTCAACTGTTGAATCCAATTTAATGGTGAGTTGAATTTTAATGAATAAATGAGGTGGCAATTAACTAGTTGAATCTTTTCAACTAGTTGAATCACAAGTTGGAGTACTTCTCTCTGCCACATGGCCCAATGAAGTTAGGAAAGAGAAAGAGTTATAGATAAGGTGATTTTTTATTGGTTTAGAAGTTTTTTTATATTTTTTTATTTTATACATTTAAAATCAATTTATATGATAAAATATATTCTTTTAAAAAATAAACATTATATCAAAAGTCGTAAAAAAATTTTTATCTATAAATAGAAACTTGTTTCATCTAATTCGGACACAAAAAAAACCCACGAATTTCTCTAAATTTTTCTTATATCCTTAAAAAAAAACTTTTCTTTTACATTGCAGATTGCAGATTTGTTTACTTGACTGCAGATTTGTTTTCTGTATCTGTAGATTTTTCAAAAACTCAAGTATTTTAGACTTTTTGCCCAAAATGTTGGGATAGTCTAGTCATGCCTTTATAAATATTTTGTTTAAAGATGAATAAACGATCAAAATTTCAATTTTTAAATGATTAAAAATATAAAAGCAAAAAATTTAATTTTTAACTATAGTTTATTTAATGTAAGCTTAGTTACTAATTGTTACTAAATATAATTACAAAAAATATGAAACATAAAAATAATATAAAATAAAATGGTAGGGTAAAGTGTTGAATTATTAAACAAACCATTGTAATGATTAAGTGTTGAATGAGTGTTGAATAATGAAGTGGAAGAAAGAGAAAGTGAGGTGGAGTGAAAAAGGATGTGTTGAAAGTTGAAACCATTGTGGATGGTCTTATAAAGGTCGCAATTTACAACAAAAAAAATAGGTTAAAATTTTATGATTTTTTTAAAAAATATGTCATTTTCTTAACTAAAAATTTAAAATGAAAAAATGGAACGCAAGTGCATATTTACTTTGCTTATGCTCAAAACCGGCTCTGCATACGATACATAATAATTATGTGACAAAAGTTTTATTAGTCTAGATTATGAATTAGTTTTCTTCAAATGGATAATTTTTAAATTACTATTCTTAACTAATCAAAAGTGATGTTATATATTGAATTAATTAAAAATTAATGAATAAATTATTTGAAGATTTTTTCAAGTTGAAAAAAGATTAAGTAGTGTCTTTTCCGAAGAACGTAGTAAACTCAAAATATTGAATACTTTCTACTCTTACTTCTACTCTTTTTTCGCATATTATAGTAGCAAATGAATAGCAAGATCTAAAGAGGAGAGTTTTCCTTCGTCAGCCGAACAACACTCCCGTGCTCCGTGACTATCGGGGTCGCCGGTGAATCCAGCCCGACGATATTTCCGTGCAATCACTCCAGCAATCGGCTCCTTCTTTTCTTCTCTCTTCAAACGTGCTTCACAAAGTTCTCTAAAAGACAGAAACAACTCAGCGACGAGATAGTCTGGCCAATCGGCTTTGCGGTGATGCAACAAGGAGGGCGGCGAGCTCCGAAATGAAGGACCTCAAGGCGAATCGCCTCACCTCGTCGGACGAAATAGATCTTTTCTTCTCTTGTAAGCGGTGTTAGGACTACAGCCTGTACGTGAAACAATTATTCTGGATCTGAGGGCAGTGTGTGATGTCCCTATTCGCCAGAATTCTAGCCTTCATCTCCGGGGATTGCAGCGGTGCTTCAAACATGTAACATCCTCTTCTCTTCTCTTTCTTTGGATCCGCGTGGGTAATGGTGATAATTCCCCGGGGTTTTGTATCTTATAAAGCTTCCGAAGTGAATTGAGTTGCTTTTCAGTCATATCTCCATCCTCAAACTCTAATTTGAGCTTTGTAGGTTGCACCGGGTATGGAACTCTGGGTTTGTAAGCCATTGGAGGATTTTCAGATTTCTGGGAGGAGGGATCGATCGATATCTTTAACTTTCGAATCCATGTATGTATGCTCGATGGCAAGTAGTGCCCGATTGATCAAAAGTTCCTGGACTTTTTTAACTTGTTGCTCGATCGGGCCAAGGTTGCCCGATCGATCTCCTCCTCTGAAAGTGGGTTGCTTGATCGGGCAGTTTCTTCTGAAGCTTTTTCCAAGTTTTCAAAATCTTAATCTTGCCCAATTTCGTTCAATTCTCCCTTCGAATCAGCAACCAAGGACTTGCAATAACCTTTTGGATTGTCCTCAACTTTACCAGAAAAGACTCCAGCTTGCCTTTTCACGGCTTCATAAGTTTGGGCAACTTGTATATCCAGATGTTTCACATTGTAGCGAGTGCTTCAAATTTTTGATTCAACTCTTTCACTTCTCCTTGGATTACTTGTTGGAACTGTTAATGTTCTTCTAGAAGTTGCTAAGACATCATTTCGACTAAACTACTTTGTTGAGGTTTAGCTTGCTGAAATACAGGCTGAGAGGTTTGCTGAAAACCGCCTAAACTAGAGTTCTGCACAAAAGTCTTTTGTTGCTGAGGATAATGTTGATCTTGAGGGTTTTCAACAATACTGCTTCTCCAAGATAGATTGGGATGAGTCTTGTTAAATCCTTGATTATACCCTTGATTGTACACCATTTGACCTTGACTATTGATGTAACTCACTTCCTTCTCAACTCACATAGTATTTTGCTCTTGAACTACAAAGCAATCAACTTCGGAATCGTCTACAACACTAACCTGTTTCTGATTTTGATTCCTTAGAAGTTGAGTGATTAGTCTTTTCATCTCTGAGAATTCTTCTTTCAGCTCTGAGAGTTATGAGTTAGCAGCCAATACATGAACCTTTGTTCGGCGATCAAATTCTGGGCAATGATTGCTCTTGCTGGCCGCTAGATTCTCTGTAAGAGGATAAGCATCTGGAACAGGTTTCTGCATAAAGTCTTCATCACTTGATGTATCTAAGGATAACTGGTATTTCTGTTCAATTCCTCTATATAAGGTGTTGAGGAGACTTACATATGAGAAACCATGGTGTGGACAATCACGAAGCAGTTCTTTGAATCGCTTCCAAGATTCATTGAATGATTCCACAGGATTTTGTGCAAAAGCAGAGATCTTGTTCCTCAAAGTGTTAATCCTGGTAGTAGTAAAGAACTGATTTATGAACTTTGCTTTGCAATCTTCCCAAGTTACAATGGATCCAGCAGGTAGAGACTTCAACCAAAGAAGTGCTCTTTCAGCTAAAGAGTAACCGAACAAACTGCAGTGCATGAAATCGCTGGTTACTCCATTGAGTTTGATAGTGTTGCAGATGTCCTCAAAAGCGTCAATATGATCCATTGGGTGCTCACTTAGTAAACCACTAAATTGGTTGTTACGGATCATCTGAACAAGCTGAATAGGGAATTGGTATTCCCTTCGCTGAGGTTGTGGAGGTTGGATGGGATTCATGTTAGCATATAAGGCTTGAGGATTGTTGAATAAACCAACTAGAGGATGGTTCTGAGCATTGAGTTGATTAGCTCTTTTTGGATCTCCATACAAGATAAAGTTTCTTGCATCAACGTTCTGAGGATTGGGATTAAGTGGTGGAGCTTGGTTGTTATCAGCTCTTTGTTGGCCTTGTGGCACTTGATTACCGTTACCACCACCTTGCGGTTGGTTCATCAGTTGGTTGAGTCCAACAACGGAACGGGTGAATCGTTTTGACCTTGGGGTCTGACCAGAATGATTGGATCAGCGTTGTCAGCCATTGAATTGGATAAGCTTGCGTCTTTTTTTGCTTTCCGGTTTGAGCGTTCTATCCGTGAAAGTTCCGAGTTATTGAGGCTTAGCAATTCAGAGGATTTGTCAGATCTTCTGATCATACACCTGTAAAACAAAAACAAGCAGAAATAACTAGATGAGTACTGAAAATGAAAACTTTAGACTAGATTCAAAAAAACTAAATGCACTATTGGTCCCTGGGAACGGCGCCAAAATTCTGATAGGTCTAGAATTTAAATCCTAAAACTAATACTGCAGAGAACAGATCAATATAGCAAAGTATAGGGTCGAATCCCACAGAGACCAGAAAGTACACGATTTAGTTAAATCTTGAATCAAGCTAAAGCAGAAATAATTAAGTTTGGTTGTCATTGAAATCAAAACGGTAAATTAGAAACGGTTTTAAACTATGAAATAAAATAGTAAAGAATCAGGGAAACCACATGTAGGTTTAAAAGTCAAATTATCATTCAAGGATTTTCTTTGAAAATAGTTCTCAACGTGAAAGACAATGATGGAATAATCTTCTCTCGTAGTATTAAACTTTATGCTCAAATTATCATAAACAAACTCTCGCCGCCTTTTAAATAATTGATCATGCATTACATTTCAGATTTAATTGTTCACAAGCATTCAAGACAATACTCTCGCAAGCAACACTACAAAAAAAGAGTAATTTGCTTAAAAATTATTTAGTCTTTTATTTGCTTAGCTTAGATTTTTGTTTTAATTTTGATTGCTTAACTTTTGAGCAAGAGTAATTAAACACCGTGTGAAATTTCTTTAAACCAATTTCTAGAAATATGATCCTCCCAAATCACAAGCTTTCACCTGATTCGTGACAAGCTTTATTAAACGAATTAAAAAACCGAGAAGTACTAAGTGAAAGTTTGCATAAGTTGTTTCTCAATTACCCACAAACACCATCTGCAATAGTTATGACTCCTCCTCCA